>LPNX010768605.1:1775-12227 GCA_001517045.1 Pseudotsuga menziesii
TATCATAACATCATAATCATAGCATAAGCATGATAACATCATAGCATCATAATTAGTATATAATCAGGTCTAACATGCCAAAATATAGTTTGCTCAGTCTAGCTCAGATCAACGGATAATAAGAAAATACAATGAATAAGTCTGATTGATAAACCTGTCTAGTCAAAATATGGGGCGTTACATACACCCACCCTTTGAGAAACTTCATCTCGAAGTTATGGTCAAAATACTTAGGAAAATTTTCAATGCATTGTCTTCGTGTCCTCCCAGGTAGCAGATCGTGGGCTATACTTGTCCCTCTAAACCTTAACTTGTTCCACATAGCGACTACAGTGATGTCCAACCTTGCGATTTATTATACATAATGGTTCAACTGTGAAGGTTCCCTCATCCGATATCTACAAGTCCTTCTAATGAAGGTTGTGAGTCTCATCAGCTATGTAATTTTGTAATAATGAAACATGAAATACATTATGAGTTTTGTGCAAGTGGAGTGGAAGTGCAAGATGATAAGCTAATAGCCTAATTCTGTCAAGAATCTCAAATTTCCCTATGAAGCGAGGTGACAACTTAGTCCCTTTTCCAAACTGAATGATGATTTTATTTGGCATGATGTGACTAAATACATGATCCCCTACCTCATAAATTATATCATCTTTGAGTGCATCAGCATAACTCTTCTATCTATAATGTGCTTCCTTTAACCATTGCCTAAGTTGTACCACTTCCTCTTCCATTTCCTGAATCAACTCAGATCAAACTAAAATGTGATCCTCCAACCTATCCCAACTGAGTGGAGATATGCATGTCCTCCCCTACAATTCTTGATATGGAGGATTTCCAATGGAACCTCAATGAATGTTTTTATATGAAAACTTCACTAGAAGAATATATTTTTCCACTATGTCTATTGATCCATAACATACATCCTAAGCATGTCCTCCATCACTTGATTTACCCTCTATTTATGTCCATCTGCCTCAGTATTATAAGAAGAGATTAAATTTAGTTCACTCCCTAATGCTTCTTGCATGCTTGTCCAAAATCTGGAGATGAACTTAGGGTCTTGGTCAGAAATTATCTTCTTCAAAACTCCATGAAGACATACAATATCATTTATGAATACCATTTCCACATCAGTTACATCATATGTATCTCTGACTAGGATGATGTAAGCGCTATTGGTTAGTTTTTCCACCACCACCAATATAGCATTATGTCTCAAGGATATGAGTGGAAATCCTACAGCAAAGTCCATGGAAATGACTTCCCATTTAGTCATTGGAATATCATGAGGTTGTAAGAGACCAGTTAGGTGTCGATGATCTGCCTTTACTTGCTAACAATCTAGGAATTTCAAAATAAATCCCACTACATCGCTCTTCATGCATGGCCAGAAGAAGAGCTTCTTCATGTCTGCATACATCTTCTTCACTCCATGGTGCGCACAGTAATGTGCTCTATGGGCCTCACTAAGGATTGTTTATGTGAGATCATTTTATTTAGGGACATACATCATCCCTTGATAATGCAGCAACCCATATTCCTCAATATGGTACCCATCATACTTTGACTAAATATTTTTCCCACTCTGAATATCCTAGGTTACCTTTAGATACCAACTATCCCCAAAAGTTGTCTGAGCACTCTTTCCTTCAAATCCACCTTCAAGGGAAATAAGGAGAAAATCCTGATCCTTTTGCTTAAAGTGTCTTCCACCAGATTTTCCTTTCGTTTGATATATGAGATACCAAAGTCATACTCACTCATGAGCTCACTCCATCGCCTATGCCTAGCATTCATATCCCTTTGTGTAAAAATATACCGTAATATTTCATGATCTTTTTTAAGTGTGAAACTCTTCATTAGAAGAAATTTCAACTCAAAATGGGCCTCCTAAGGAAAATTTATAAAATAATAGTTAAAATAATAAAATAATATTTATTAATTTTGGAGGAAGAAAAGAAAAAACTACTTTTTTTGTTCGTATTTTCGACATATCTCCCTGTGCTTTTACTCAAACTTCAATCGGGAAAGCTCAATGGATGCATAATTAAATTCCACATCCAACGAGTACCCACTTGGCATACTTTTGATGGGCCTCTCTACCCCAAAAATATGAAATACCTAAAAAAACATGATGATGACATCATCATCACATTTTTTTAGGTATTTCATATTTTTGTGGTAGTGGGTCCCATCAAAATGAATTTCAAACGGCCCGTTTGATGAGTCCTCCTCTCCAACACTTCATTTCTTGTGTGAATATCATCGACTCATGACAACTATAAAAAACACTCGATGTCATGCAAATACAAATAATGGCATGTAGCTAGGATCACAAACTGTGTAGAGGTCGATTTACTTTTTCCTATAGAGATGTGTCATTGAGCACACAATATGGAGAAACAAAGGTTATTAATAAAATTCAAAAAAACAATTGTTGGCTCAAGAATAGTCTTCAATTTGATGGGTGGCATGATCATGATGTAAAATCCCATCGTCCTTCCAAACATGTGTGGTTTCTCACAACATTTGTCCTTAGCACCACCAAATTACATATAAAATATGATTTTCTTTACATCCCATTCCCTTTAAATCCTCATCTTATAGTCATAACTAAGGATTATTATGCATGAAAATCCTCACCTTATAATACGAATTGGGTCAAGGCACAGAGAAAACCATAAAATATTAAATGTGTCAAGACGCAAAGAGTAAGAGACAACCATAAGTAAGCCTTATATTAAATTTACCATATAACTTATATTAAAATTACTTGGATTGTTACAATATTCTTATCACTCCTCACCAATGTGATTGCAAGGCATTCCTTGAAGGTGAAGGCCATAATTTTAGGCCTTCTTCCTCAATATCATGCCTTTTGGTAAGACAATAAAAAGGGTAGTGACCTGCATTAGCATGGAAAACGGTTTTGAGATAAAGGAATACACATTAATTGTTTTAATTAAATTACTTAAATTCCTACCTATGACTGTCGATTCACTAATTCGTGGACTGGTACAAAAGACAACAAATTTTAGAGCCCCAAGCCCGTGACTTACTCAGACCTATAACTTTTTTAAATCTAGCCATTAATAAACTTATTTTGGTAATTTGGTTCAATTTAAAAGGCAGATTGCTGAGACTGAGACATGCACTGAGTTGCAAGGATTCAATTGACTTGGGCTTGATTCCATTGCCCCTACATCCCATACATGTATGATTTCACAACAAGTGTTGAACAAAAATATTTGAAGCCCTGACCCCGGTTATGCTAGATTTACTAACTTGCTTGGTATGTAGGAATTTTTTTAATGTTTTATGAGTTTTGTATTATTTTTTATTAGGGTCCCAATCCTTATCATCCTTACATCTCTCAATCTTAGATTGCACGTGATTGCTCCAATATCATTATGGCATGGTTTGAGTAGGTTTTTTGTATAATGAAGTGTGCTCTAACTTGAAAAAATACAAAAGAATAGTTATTATGTTATTAAACCATAAAATTAAAGTAAGAAGTACTCAATGTTAAAAATTGTAAAAAATTGAAATAACAAATTTTCTTTTCCATTTTTGTGAAAGGATTTAATTAATTTATACTTGTCCATTGAACTACAATTATTTATGTTGAATTACAATTATTTATATTTCCCTGAAGGGTGCGAGGGCTCGAGGGCTCCAAGAAGAAATGCCCTTCCAATTGAAATTAATACCCGCCCTTCAAATTTGATCACTGGCTCGGCAGAAAATTGATGTGAGTGTCGAAGTCGATAAATAAGCATCAGAGTGAATGGAGGAATCGGTGGCTGCCTAGGCACAAAATTGATGTGAGTGTCGAAGTCGATAAAGAAGCATCAGAGTGAATGGAGGAATTAGTCAGTGGAAATTTAAAGGCATTGTGGAGGATCGAAATTCTATACGGAGCACCGAAAAGAGGTCGAAAGGGAAAAAACCCTTTTTAAATCCTCTAGACTTGAATTTATGATTCATTCGATTTCCTTCTCATAATCGGTTTTAGTAAGGATATGTATGATGGAAAATTTGGACTTGATACAATGTCCTTCCAATACCAAGAATTGGATACAACCCAAGGGGCAAGTAGGGACCTCAATTATGCCTTCGAGTTATAGTTGTAAGAGGAGCTCAAGGCCTCCATGGGAACAACCCAAGACCTCCACCATGAAGCCGCTAACAGCGCCTCCAGTGCTGAAGGCGATTCCAGCCATTCTGAGACAGGTGATGGAAATGATGGGGACATGATAGTATTATTGAAATTTCAGGCCCTCGAGTTCGAGAAATTTCAACATGAGATCACGAACCATAAGTAAGGTGAGGAGGAAAGGCAGCGTCTGTTTGAAGAAACTTATAGAAAAGGCCATGGCACTAAATTTGCCTACAACATTCAAACAATTTCAGAGAATGAGTGGGATGCTATTGGGGACAATTATGAGAAACCCTTCAAGGCTGACCAGATTACTAAGGATGGAAAATAGTTTAAGTTGTATTACAAAGGTCTCATTAGCGCTGAGGATGTGGAAGGGCTTGGTGATCGCTGGGGCACTCTTCCAGGAGGTGGTGTTGCTATCTACGATCCAAATCATAGTTTGATTATGAATATGCGGAAGCAACTTGGGGTTGATTTAAGCAAGGCTGTTGTAGAGTATTCGACTTTGAAGGAGGGTCTCATGGATGCATTCGATTTGGGTATCTCGAATGTTAATTCTTATGCGGACTATGTCCAAGTATACAATCAGGAAAGTTTTTGTCTTGGTATTCGCCATGACTTTTTGGTTGTCTTTTCTCTTATATATTAAACCTTTAGATTGAAACCCTAGTGGGCCACAAAGCATCAAATTTGTCTAATGTGATATTCCATTGTTTTTATTCCAGGACTGCACATGGCGTTGTCTACTTGGTGCCTTGAACAAATCACCTAGGCTCAGTTAATAATGAAATACCACAAGACAACACAAATTAGCCATATTAACACTATTCTTTGGGGGTTGAATCTTTTCCTTTGTGATAAAAGTGCATTTGGTTTACCACTTGACCAAGACCCACTCACATGTTATTGTCTCTATCTCTCACAACACATAAGATAGCCCCAATTGGCTACTGCATTAGTGTGGTGACATGTTTGATCCCCACATTTTCTCTGTTATTTTTTCACTTCCTCGTTGTGCTTACACTGGATGTACTCATTTGGTCCAATTGACCTCATTTTGATTACAGTGTGCATTCCCCAATATATTAATTATTTCAAAAACGATATCTTATGGGATATCTCATTAATTAGTAACCCAGAATGAGGAGATGGTCCTCCCCCTTAGAATCCCCCTCGTTGGGCGATAATTGGGTCATTAGCTTGTTGGCTTTACCAAAAAAGGGAAGTCTTTTTTAAACAAAAATACACGTTTGAAACAGTTGCTACCGCCCATGCTACCACATCTATTAGTAAATAATTCAGTTATTACACCTTCCTATAGGCACTGAATGTACTGATTTGGTCCAATTGACCTACTTCTATAGTCATTTGCTAGACATTACTAAAATGATCATATCTTATGACTTATCTTATTTATCTAGGAAGGTAGTTAAAGCAGAATTCCTTTAGCTTAGGTGCTAACTCTTAGGAATAATTTTTTGACAAAATAATGGGTGGAGTATTCTTTGGGACATTGAACCACATAAAAGTACAACTGATTTACCATTGACAACTATTCTCTCTCACACACATACTCACCTTTTTTATTTAAATTGGATATACTTTTTTTAGTCCCACTCGACAATTATTGTGGTCATTTGTTGGACATTAATAAAATTATATTATCTCATATTATCTCTTTGGGAAGGTGCTTACAGCGTATTTCCTTCATCTTAGGTGCCAACTCTGATGGATAATTGTCAAAACCCCAAATTTACATAAAATTTTAAAAATTTTGGAAATACATAAAATGATGAGAAAGCGGCCTGCTAACAGTTAACAGTTATCTATAAAAGAATTGGTTACCAGATTAGTTAATACATAATCTTAATTAAGTAACTTAGCATTCTACTTTTTAATACAAGGTTAGGTTAAATTTGTGCAATAATTCCTCTTTCAGTTTGCTGATGAGTTTTAATTTGCGACAAGTACGTGGAACTGTCTTGGATTCTGGGGCTTACTTAGATTTTAAGCTAATACAGAAAGCTTAATGTCCTTACAGGTTTACAGGTATGAATGATCGAGTAACACCTTTTAATTCCATAAAGCATTAAGCTATATTTCTATTTGCAAAAATAAAAAGCTCAGTAAATAAGTTGTTACAATCAATCTACTTCTACGAGGTAAAACAAGTAGTTTGTTTCTTCCAATTATTTTTTTCAATGATATATATATATATATAGAAGAGTTTCTTTCTTAAATCTAATAGCGACAGTAATTATTCTCCCTGGTTCACAACTTGTGATCTTTGTCATAAGTTAATTTCACCTATAGGGCATAGCCTGTAATGCTGTAATGATTGTTCTAATGGTAATAAACATTTTCAATCTCATAATAATAGTATAATCAACTGCTTGGTATTCATTTTCTGTACTGAAGATTACTGCCTAAGGTGCTAAACATTATGGTGTACATAAAGTCCTAAGGACTTAGAATCTAGTGGAATTGTTCCACTTCAGTTTCTTATTTTATTTTTGTAATACTTCTCTTGAATTAAGCCTCTGACCACAATACTTAACTTAGGTCAATTATTCAATAGAGATTGATTTATTACCTTATGCAAGTACTAGACAGTTCTAAGAAAAATTAAGTTACTAATCGAAAACATGGTGAAACTAATAGTGCTTGACATGGTTAGTAAATAACCAAATGTCATTAATTTTTGTTGATATGAGCTATGTAAAGGATTCATAGCCATCATCCAAGTATTTACCACCCACTGATCTATAATTTTCTATGATACTCAACAATACACACATAAACTATCTTGTTTATAATGCATTCGTGTTTACCAATAATTTTGGTTATAAACAGATAAGGTTTATAAAGTTCATGATCCTAATTAAAACTATGTTCTAAAACATTATCAATTCACAACATAAATGTTGGTGACAATATGATTAGCTATGCAAAGTTTGTTAGAAATACTTTATTATCATAGTTTGGCTAGGTGATGAAATAGACTTTGTATTTGCATCTCTTAAGTATCATAAGATTTACTTTATAAACCTAGTTTTGATAGCTCAAGGCTTATCAACATATGTAACTACAAAATTTATGCTATGACTAAATGGATAAACAAATAGTGAAGAACTAAGGTTCCAAGCCTAAATATTTTGGGCATGTAAAAACATAACATACTTTGGGTATGCATAAATATAACATACTTTGGACATGTATCAACATAAAAATAATTTGGGCATGAATAAGCATAAAACACTTTGAGCATATACAAGGATTAAGAGGTTACATTGATTTTATGATCAATAAAAATCTTGATATGAATTAACATTAAATTATAAAGTTTATATTAAAATTTGAAATGGGTAATGGATGTGGCGTTAGACCACTCCAACGATGAGATTATGGGTATGGTTGTGCATAAAAACAAGGCTTTGAATTCGCCCTCGTCCCAAACTATACAACGACTATATTATAAGCTTGGCAAATGATTTGAAAGTTTATAGATTATGCGTTCATAGCTTATACCATGCAACCATAGGTTGACTACTATGATAATGTGGAGCCTTGTTAAATGATTGCCATACTATATGATTGTGCTTAAATTACTTTTGAATAATTGGAAATCAATTGCATGCAGGAAACTATATGATTTACCCATTGCATGTTGAAATATTTGTGAGACCGCGTGGTTCTTTCTCAGCCAAGTGTTGGAAGTATAAGGGCTTATGAACCCTACTATTTGCCATTCTTCCTTGTGGATTTTGGGCCTTTGGGCTGCTCTACAAATTTGTCTTGGACACCGCGCTTCCCTTCTATGAAAAGGATGAGCTTTGCATCCTATTTTGTGATATTCTGTCCACCTTCATTGTTCTCGAAACCTTGCCTGCATTGTGAGTTTATTCTGCAAAAGTTTGAGGAGAGTCGTTACATTTTTCTTACAGCTTGGACTGTGTGTAGTTTTCTTGGGTTCTCTCCTCCATGGCTTGCTTATTGGGATTGTTTACAGGAGTTATTTTCTTTTGTTTCAGCCTTGTCTCCGTCATGGGGTTTCAAGAGTATGGATACTCATACTTCACAATGTGCTGACAATGCAAACTTCACTATCCATTTCTTGCTTGGCCATTGCTCCCTTCTCCTTGCTGTTGTTAGCAGTTATTTGTGCACATGTTGGAACCGTCTCTGTCATAAGAGATATGTGTTGAAATATTGTAACTTCAAAGAATATTCTATATGTATCTTTTGTGGTCCCCAATGGTCCTACCGGGAGAACCACTTGTATTATCTTGTACCCCGATGCTTCTAATTGGAAGAACTAATAAGAGTCATGAGGTTGTCCCCTCTAATTGTAAAGGTGGGTCATTAGCACCCCAGTGTGGTTACTTGAGCCTACATGTGTAACTTGAGCCTACATGTCAGATGAGTTAATTGAAGTGAACGGATGAATATAAATAGAGGTGTCGCTTTCATCATTTGAGACACACACTCTCACTTGTGTAGCGCATTAGTGGAGAAGAGAAGAGTAGCTAGAGAAGGAGGAGGATCAGGCTTTGATCTCCTTCTTGGTTTTACCTTTTATCTTTTTGGGGCATCTATATTAAGGAATATTTTGCTGGGTTTTTCCCTTTAGGGTTTTCCCATGATAAATCTTTGTGTTCCTTTTGTATGGTTTTGCTTGTCTATCTTTCAGTGATCCTGTTTATATGCTTTTGTTATGAATTTGAAATGAAATTCTAATGATCTAGCTTAGCATATGAAAATTTAACATGGTATCAGAGCCACCCTGAAAGAAGGCATTGTGCATCTATAGAATCTAGGGATTCTTACTTTTTTGTTCTCTCTCCACAATCGACCAGCAAAAGAAGGCTAGGATGACTCTCCATTGAAGGGCGCAGCTTTCGGTCGAAGCAGAATTTGATTCCGAGCATTTTCAATTTTCGGTGCGGGAAATTAGGGCTTCTTGCAGAAGAAGAATTTTTTAGTGATCCCAGCATAGGATTTCTCTCCTCATAAAAATCAAAATTTAGAGACCTAGATCAAGAAATTTGGTTGGCTGAAACTCTGAGAAAGTCAAACCCTAGTTTGACCTCGATCTGGAAAAACCCTAAATACTAAAACTACTAAGTTTTGGTACATTCACTATATCCTATTATTGGAGAAGGATCAGGAGTTGAAAATTATAGAGACCGAGGATAATGTCCTAATTTACACGGTGTCCAAAATTCAGCCTCAGATTCACTATATTCTGGAATATATGATCCCTCCACGTTAGGGTTCTAGCCTCTCCCAGAGTTCATCCCTAAATAGGACACCTGGGGAGAATTGCTGTAGCATGGGATACCGAGGTCCAAATGGAATTCTGGAAGATGTTACAGAAATAGAATGGACTTTAATTTCTGTGGTATTAATTTCAAAACCTGAAGATGAACCAGTGACACGTGGCATGCCATACAACTTCACTGTTCTGAATAGTTCTGTAACAGGTCACCTTGGGAAAATGATCATAAATCCAAATTGGTGAAACCAATTTTGATTAAAACTATGGTGTTAGATAAAGGACATGTGAGGTTACCCCAGTGAGAAATTTTAGACATAGCAGAGTAGTTAGATCGGAGTTATCACAGAAAAAGTAACAGGAATTTCTGGAAAAGAAATTGGAAAACTAGGGCTTCCTATTCCGGGAGCTTCCCTCCACTATTTTCAGAAAAGGAGTACATTGGACAGCTCCATTTAAAGAGATATATCTTTCTATCCAATCATATCTGAAATATTCCAAGTTTTTAAAATTAGGGTTTCTCTGACAAACCCTAGATCAACCAGCTCCAGAAGCAGGACAGCCACCTCAAATCGGTAAGATCTAATCTTTTGCTATTTGCATTTGAGGTTCTCATTTCAAAGTGATATATCAAATCAGCTTGATGACAAGCTTGGTGAAGTCGAAAACTTCCAAGCATGGAAGTATTTGATCTCTCTAAAGAAAATGAATTGGACACCTACACGAGTAGAGAGGTTCCAATTCTAGAGGGAGATGAACCTCAAAGCCTTACACAAGAAGAAATAGATCAAGGCCAAGAAGATAATTGTTGATTCAATCACGGATCAACTTGTACCACAATTGTCTTCCCTAAAGACACCGAAGATGTTTGATTCCTTGATCAATATATTTGAATATAAGAACATAATTTAGAAGATGGATTTGAGAAAACAGTTGAAGAATGTGAAGATCCAGAATGCAGAACAACTTGAAGCGGTAGAAGAAGAAGTATGCAGAAGTGGTGATAGCC
>LPNX010768605.1:27005-40889 GCA_001517045.1 Pseudotsuga menziesii
CCAGTTGGGGATGGGTAATGGCTGAAGTAAATCAGCTGGGTATTGATGTTCAGTTTTTACCTGTTGATCTTCCAAACACCTAGCAATATATTCTGCAACTTCAGTTTTCATATTTGGCCAGAAATACTCTTTTCTTAACATGGTTATAGTCTTTTGATAACCTGGATGACCTGAATATGGTGTTTTATGAATTTCATCCAGAATTAACAGCTTAGCTTTAGGTACGTTAGGTACATACAGTCTATCTTTATACAGTAAAAATTCTTTTTCATTTAAACTGTAACCTTTAATTAAGTTTTCTGTTGGATTTTCTTTAACTTTGGCTTGCAAATTCTGGTAATTTTCATCTTGTTCTATTCCTTATTTAAGCTGTTCATCTAAGTCTGAAACATAGGTGCTGATAGTTGCTACAAAATTCAGCCTTGCATTCCTACTTAATGCATCAGCAACTTAATTTTCTTTACCTTTTATATGCTGAATTTTGAAATCATACTCGCTTAAGAAATATAACCACCTAGCTTGTCTGGAATTTAGATTAGGCTGATCTAAAAGATACTTCAATCCTTTATTATTAGTCATTAAAACAAATTTTCTGCCAATTAGGTGATGTTGCCACATCTTTAAGGCGTGTATTACAGCTGCTAATTCCAGGTCATATGTTGCATAATTATTTTCATGAACTTTTAACTTTCTAGACTCATAGGCAATAACATGCCCTTCTTGAGTCAGAAAACTACCTAATCCATCATTGTAGGTGTCTGTGCACACCACAAATTCTTTATTAGGATCTGCTATTCTTAAAATAGGTGCACTGGTTAATAAAGTTTTTAACTTTTTAAAGCTTTCTTCACATTTCTGATTCCAGTCAAACTTCTTTCCCTTCTTCTGTAAGGAATTTATCATATTTTCTATCCTTTAAAAACCTTCAATGAACCTCTGGTAGTAACCGGTAATGCCCATGAAAGATTGAACATCCGTCACATCCTTAGGAACTGGATAATCTTCGATTGCGCTTATCTTTTCAGGATCTACGGAAATTCCTTCCTTGGTCACTACGTGACCTAAATACTAAATCTTATCCTTGAAGAAATCACATTTACTAAACTTTGCGAAGAGTTGATGTTCTCGCAACTCTTGCAAAACAATTTTTAGATGTTCTTTATGTTCTTCTTCAGTTTTCGAATAGATTATAATTTCGTTGATAAATACAACCACAAACTTATCTAAATACTTATGCATAACATTATTCATTAAACACATGAAGATAGTTGGGGCATTAGTAAGCTCGAATGGAATTACGACAAATTCGTAATAACCATATCTAGTTCTGAAAGCTGTCTTAAAGATGTCTTCATCTTTAATCCTTACTTGATGATATCCAAACCTTAAATCTATTTTCAAAAACACCGTGGCTCCTCGTAGCTGATCAAACAGATGATCTATGCAGGGCAATGGATATCGATTTTTAATGGTCATCTTGTTTAACTGACAATAATCTATGCAAAGTAGCATAGTTCTGTCCTTCTTCTTGACGAAGATGACAGATACCCCCCAGGGAGACACACTTGGTCAAATATACTTTTTATCAATTAATTCTTTTAATTGACATTTTAATTCATTTATTTCGAGTATATTCATTCGATAAGGGGCCTTTGAACTAGGTACTGCACCCAGTACCAGTTCAATAGTGAAATCCAATTCCTTTTTCAGAGGTAATCCCAGAATCTCTTCTGGGAATACATCAACATATTCTCTTAAGACTGGTATGTCTTCCAATTTTAACTTGTCTATTTTAATTAAACATTCCTCATCAGTTATTGTTACTGCATAAGCTTTACATCCCTTTCTAACAACTCTCTTAAGTTGTAAGGCAGAAATATGCCTTATGGTAGTTTTTCTAGGGATTCCTTTAACACTTATTGATTTTTCATCATTGTTTAAGCATGTGAAAGTTTTATCATAACAGTTTAGAATTACTCTATGTTGTTCTAACCAGTCCATACCAATCAACAAATCATAAGAACCAAGAGAAAAAACATTAAGTTTAACAACACTTTCAAATTTATCCATAACTATTGCACATTCTTTAAAAAATCAAGTTACCCTTCTTTTAGCACCAGTGGCTAACTGAACTAACCATGAATTCTCAAACTTATCAACAGATAACTTACATTTTTCTACTATTTGAGGTGCAATATAACTAAGACTAGCTCCCAGATCAATCAAAATAGTTACAGGGGTCTGATTTATCATACCTTCTACTTCCACCATGGAAGCTTGATATTTAGCTTGTCGATTCTCCAACGTTGCGTTAATCCTGGGCATGGTCCTCGCTAGTTCCCCAACGGTCATCTCCTCTTGTATGGTATGAATTTTATTACTAGTCATCTTCCAGTTTGGACAGACAAAAGCATAGTGTGGGCCATTACACTCCTAGCACTTGATAGGCTCTTTGCGTTCAAAGCTTTGGGTATGTATAAATATAACATACTTTGAACATGTATCAACATAAAAATACTTTGGGAATGAATAAGCATAAAACACTTTGATCATATACAAGGATTAAGAGGTTACATAGATTTTATGATCAATCAAAAGCTTGATATGAAATAACGTTAAATTATAAAGTTTATATTAAAATTTGCAATGGGTAATGGATGTGGCGTTAGACCACTCCAACGATGAGTTTATGGGTATGGTTGTGTATAAAAACAAGGCTTTGAATTCTCCCTTGTCCCAAACTATACAACAACTATATTATAAGCTTCGAAAATGATTTGAAAGTTTATAGATTATGTGTTCATAGCTTATACCATGCAACCGTAGGTTGACTACTATGATAACGTGGAACCTTGTTAAATGATTGCCATACTATATGATTGTGCTTAAATTATGTTTTAATAATTGCAAATCAATTGCATGCAGGAAACTATACGATTTACCCACTACATGTTGAAATATTTGTGAGACCACGTGGTTCTTTCTCAGCCAAGTGTTGGGAGTATAAGGGTTTACGAACCCTACTCTTTTTCATTCTCCCCATGGATTTCGGGCCTTCGGGCTGCTCTGCAACTGTGTCTTGGCCGCCATGCTTCCATTATGTCAAAAGAACAAGCTTTGCATCCTATTTTGTGATATTCTGTCCACCTTCGTCATCCTCAAAACCTTGCCTACATTGTGATTTTATTCTGCAAACGTTTGAGGAGAGCCATGACATTTTTCTTACATCTTGGACTGTGTGTAGTTTTCTTGGGTTCGCTCCTCCACAGCTTGCTTGTTGGGATTGTTTACAAGGGTTATTTTCTTTTGTTTCATCCTGGTCTCCATCATGGGGTTTCAAGAGTATGGATACTCATACTTCGTAATGTGGTGACTGTGCGAACTTCACTGCCCATTTCTTGCTTGGTCGTTGCTCCCTTCTCCTTGCTGCTATTAGCAGTGATTTGTGCACGTGTTGGAACCGTCTCTGTCATAAGAGATATGAAGTATTGGTTCTTCATTTCGCTGGTGGTAGCGCTCTTGCTTCTTGGTGGCTACGTTACTTTCGATGCCAAGTAAGAAAAGTTCTCTTAATATTTTTTAAACTTGTTATTAACTCAGTTTTTGATATAATGCAATAATATTAATGTTGTGGGATTATCTTTGCAGGTGACAGTTTACAACCCTCTTTGCGGCTGATACAATGAGTAAGGTTCACTTCCTGCATACGGGTAAGCCCTGGTCGACCCATGGCAATCCATACTTGTTCGTTTCTTTATGGAACAGTTTCGGTTGGTCGTGGCCTGCAAGTGACCCTTCATGGTTTACTGTTCTCGGTTTTCTTGTTTAGTTTTTACAAAACCCTTGATGTTAGCAGGGTTTTCCGGTTTATGCTGGGACTTGCAAATTTGGTTTTTACTAGTTTGTATATAGTTATGTAAAGAATACTTGGGGCCATTCAAGCCATTCTCTATTTAAAACTTTAAGTAAAGAGATTTTATTATCTTGACCTTGGGCTCAATTATTTTGACGCTCTTACTGTAATTTTGAATACTAGGGTTTTCACCCTATTTCGACTGTGTAAAGAAATATTTACTTGTTATATTTATCTTATATTAACTTGTATTATTAAATTATATTCTGTTAATTCTTTCTATTATAGTACTTTGTTTATAATCTCGGATATTTGAGCCAGGGTTGATACTATTAAGGACCTATGTATAAATAATTTCTCTAACTATTATGTAGGTTTTAGTTCAATGATAATGTGAAATTAATTGTTTATTACTGGTATATAATTATTATGCTTTTAATTTTATCTCTCTCTGTCCTTAAAGGACTGTAATATTGTTTTATAGATGAAGTTTCAGAAAACTAAATAATCCAAATACTTGGATTATTGCTTATTTGATTATATTGTTATTACTATGAATTACAATGTTTATGCTATAAATTATAAAGATATTATTTATAATGTTAATACTATACGGGTTTCAACCCTTTATTTTCTTTTATAATTAATTTTTGTTTACTTTAATTAAATAAATCTGTTCACATATAAATAATATTTATTAAATATTATTTAACATTGTATTTAGTCTACTTGATAAGTACATAAATAGGTTTTGTTCTTATTTCCTTGTTACATTTTTATAATTGTTTTTCTTAATTTATTTATAATAAGAACTATACTAGAATTACCCTACTTAAAATGTGAACATTTGTAGAAATAGTTAAGCAGTATGAACAATAAAATAACTCTGCAAAGTGACTTGATTCTTTCTTCAGAGAAATAAATGAGTATTTCTCTAAGTTAAATCTTTTACCTATGTGACAGGTTAGTAGTTTCATTTTGCAGAAATACAGTTCTGAATAAGATAAATAACCTATCTATAGTAATCAACGTATTAAAAGAAATAAACCTGCTATTTGAAAAGTATTGTGTATACTTATTTGTTAGCATTCTTAATATAATAGTCTGGTTTTTAAACCATAACCTAATTAGACAGATTAGTATCCTTTCCATAAAAACATCTATATACAGAAATAAATTACTCCATTGTTCTAAAATACAAAAATAACTCTAATCAATCCATATTTCTATCATATCTTCATCTATCTTAAACAAACTACCTGTGCTAGAGTACAGTCTGGTTTATCCAGATAGGGAAAGACACAGGTAGGATTATCTCATTCAGTTACAGTTTCAAAATTAAAGAACTAAAAGATTATAAATTTTAGCAGTTCATTACATAACATATAAATCTTACATTATTCATTCATTCTTAGAAATAAAATTTAACACAGCAAATAAAAGACAGTGCAACCTGTTTTTAAAGCTGGATGACAACAGCGTTGGGAGGCTGTTCCTCCCTACCAACTCTTGGAGAGAACTCAAACAACATCTTCTCAGGACCCCTGAGCCTGTTCTTGGTCTCCTTGGCTGGCAACTGGTGGAGCAAGCAACAAATACTAGTCGAATGACTCAGTACTAACTTTGCACTCAGCAGCAAGATATTTCAGCTGAAAAACTGTAATAGATCATTCTCTGTAGTTTACCCCTCCAACACCTTACAAAAATTCCCTTCCCAATGAAATCCTTTGAAGTACATTCATCTGAATGATTCTCCTCTTGGAATGAGCAGCCTCAGCTCTCTTCAATGGGTATTTTTATTAAGATTTCCTAGTTCTTTTTTTGGGTTAGTTGTCATTAATTGAGCCACATGCTCTGATCCCAATTTCTTGGGGGATCATGACTCCAAATGTAGGGAGGTTTCCACCTACAACATTGGAAGTGTTTGAGGTTGCTGCCACTTCTCTATTTGCTCTCCACCTAGTCTCCTCCACCATCTTGACTAATAAACACTCTTTTAACAACTCTCCCAAGTTGTTGTCTCCACCTTTTGTTTATTTATAATTAAAAATATTCATAATTACATTCAACATCCTTGACTCTGTTGAGTCATCAATTACAACTTTAACATAAAATTTAACATAATGTCTTGGAATAAATTGAAATAAGATAATATTATTTTGCAAAATTGGGGCATGTGATAATAATTGTTTTTCCAAAACCATGGGAGACATGCACCTACTCTTTACACTTTTTAACCTTTGGGGTAGTTTGATACTCCTGTCAACACCACTGGTGAATCGATAGTGTATTTGTTTCATTCTTATTTTTTTTAAACATGAATTTTTATCTGTTGTTATTCTCATCTTTTGAAATTCCCATTTTGTTTTTTGAGGTTTTACATAGTTGGATTTTCTACTTTATTTGCTGGTTTATTATTTTCTCTTTTCCCCAAGGAAAATATTGCAGCTAAACCCAAGGGATGCTTCCCCACATCCGTGGATGACATGCCTAGCAAACCCTTTGGCATAGACTATTGTGTCTCACTCTGGGGTATTGGAACCAGACACTTGTTGGCTAGAACTATAAAAATGCCCAATAATATTGTTGACAACTGGTTGATAGAACCACTTGGGCTATTATTTGTCCTTTTGAAATTCCCATTTGTTTTCTGAGGTTTTACATAGTTGGATTTTCTACTTTATTTGCTGGTTTATGATTTTCTCTTTTCCCCAAGTAAAATATTGCAGCTGAACCCAAGGGATGCTTCCCCACATCTATGGATGACATGCCTAGTAAACCCTTTGGCGTAGACTATTATGTCTCACCCCGGGGTATTGTAACTAGGCACCTGTTGGCTAGAACTATCCAAATTCCCAATAATATTGTTGACAACTGGTTGATATAACCACTTGGGCTATTATTTGTCCTTTTGAAATTCCCATTTTGTTTTTTGAGGTTTTACATAGTTAGCTTTTCTACTTTATTTGTTGGTTTATTATTTGCTCTTTTCCCTAAGGAAAATATTGCAGCTGAACCCAAGGGATGCTTCCCCACATCTATGGGTGACATTCCTAGTAAACCCTTTTGCGTATACTATTGTGTCTCACCCCGAGGTATTGGAACCAGGCACCTGTTGGCTGGAACTGGCCAAATGCCCAATAATATTGTTGGCAACTAGTTGATAGAACCACTTGGGCTATTATTTTTCCTTTTACAAGTCTATGTTCTTTTGTTTTGTTATCTCCTTTTTGGGAGATTCATTAGGGTGTCCTGCATTGCAATTGTCACTTGTTGTACTTTTAAGCACAGTTACCATATATTCAAATTTGGATTTCATACAATTCAGAAAAAATGTGCTGGAAAAACCAAATTTTATTTTTTTGAAAAGTATGCATGCCATCAATATGAAAAGACATACCAATTATAGTTAAAAATTTTTGGAGAGTGTTCCTAAAATTTTCCCCTATATGGAAGAGATCTCATAACCAAACTTATTTACCAAATATTTTGAGTTTTCAATGTCATCAGGTCAAGTTCATCTTAGTTTCATAATTATTAAATTTGAATTTTGTATGTAAAGGTTATTGTGTATGGTTTATATTTGTTGTATATGGATTTGTATGGATCAAAATTTGAGGGAGAATTCAGCTGAATCAAATTCTTAGCCGAATTCCCTTATGGAAGGGCCTAGTCTGATTGATTTTTGCTTAATTTGGTTGAATTATGCTCCTATGTGTTGGAAGGGGGGCTAACAACACAACACTTCCTCCTGAGACCTAGGTGAAGAGAAAGAATCTTCAAATTCCTCCCCATGTTAGTTGACAAAAATGTAATTCCCAATTAACAGGAGCATAGCCCGATTTTGTGCTATTGAGTCGTCCCAGAGTATCAAAAAGTCAATATTACTTAACTCCCGTTTGGAAATAAAATGTCACTTTCACTTCACTCACCATGGATAAGGGACATTTGAGTTGCAAAATATATCAAATGACAGAACCACCATGTTGTTTTCCTACAAAACGAGGGGTCACTGAAGATTATTACTGTCCAACAAAGAGTCATGTAGAAAACACCATGGAAGCACTGTGATATGTCACTATGTGAGACCATAATTGGCCATAAATCTTTTAGTTCTAAAATTGTGTTTTATTTTCTCTCTTTCCATGTTGCACACTAAAGCCATTAGAGAGTCTAGTCTAGTGATTTTTTTCTTGTTAGCTAGTTGTTGAGGAAACACTAGCCATCCAAGACTTCTCAGCTTAAGTGAATAGGGTGTAGAGCAAATTATCCTATAGAAAAGGATCCTCATCATCCATCATTGCCTAGATACATTCAATTTTTCAATGATGTTAGCACTATAAGAGTTTTCAGATATGTTTTCAGATGTGGTGTTCAACATGAGAAGTAATGTGAAGATGACAACTGCTATAGATAATGATTATAAATTTATAACCAAGAATGAAATCCTAGATTCATGAATGAGTAGATCAACAAAAATTGTAGACCTGTAGTAGCATATTTTGATTAACTGGCATAATGGTTGGGCACTTAAAAATGCATGAGAGTAAAATCTCAAGGAAAAGTGCCATGCAGTTTTAAAGGATGTTGACTCTTGAAATCAATTTATGAAATATCAATTGTTGGATCAGTAACCGATATTGAAGACTAACTATAGTAGCAGTATTTTGTTTCAGTGAATGAAAAGATCACTTTAACAATGTTACATCCATGTTTTATGCTTGAACACTAGTCAAAGGGATCAACCATTAAATGTGGAAGAAAATCATAAGTAGGAAGGGTATCAATTCAAGGTTTTATGATTATCTTATCAAAGGAGGTTTAGCTATGCATATTCGATATCATGCATCCAAATTGTAAGAATATTAGCCCTCATGGGAATGATAAGTTTACATTGAACATCCCTTGCATCACTCTAGGTGAGCTCCTTCTTAAACAAAAACTGTCATCAGCCAAAGTTGCATATACTGATGTTATTCATGTTGTTGAGTGACTGTTTACTTGCACTAACATCTTAATTCCATTGATCAAACTAAAAATGATTTGAGTTGAATAATTCTTCTTTTCCAACTTCTTGCTAGATTCTTGATTTTTTTAAATAGAAATTAATATACATTGTGTTGTTCTTGTATGACTCGGTTACTGTTCCATAACTACCTGTTCGTATTGCAGAAAAAAAGATACTAAGACTATTTATTACAGTCTTCCTCCAAAAGCCAAAAAGCAGTAGAAGTTATCCTGGAAACTTATACGAAATTCCAGGCCTTTACATGCAAACTAAAATTATTAATCTGATTCTAAAATGTGAGTTCCTCCTCTGTACACAAGTAGAAAAGTAGAGTACCCTCCTACATGATCAAGGATTCTTTAGATAAAAAAATTGCTTCAGTGTTGAATTCACGGTAAACATGAGTAAATGAAATAGACCCAAAAGGGTCTTTTACCTCCTTCGCTTGATTCATAATAACATTTAGACCTAGGTTTCCAATGTTGCACTGTTGATTTTCCCAATCTCTCATGACTCATGAGTTTTGAGTCACCAAATACTTGGAAGTGCTCCAAACCTCTCTCCTCTGCAGCTTTTAACAAAACCCATAAAGCATAAAGTTCTGCCCTGTTTTCTTGCCTAGCAGTGCACTTTAAACAAAAATAATGTTTTGAATATAAGCAAAAGGATATCCCCAACATCACATATACCTGGGATCCTTTGACTTGTACCATTAAAAAATCCCCAAGGTTTTTCATGATCTATACCTGGCATCAATAAGATTCTGTCAAGTTGCTTTTTTGGGATGATCTTGTTAGTATCCATTGTGAATTTGTTCCTATGGGCTATCTAAACATGGGTAAAGGTCAAATTGGAAGGCCATATGGACCCTGGTTCACAAAATTCTATATATGAATAGAGAAGGAATTACCTAGAAGTCAGTAACTGCCTTTATTTGTTATCCAATCTAGGAGAAAGTGAACCAGAGACATCTCGTTCCATTTGGTTAAACTCACTAGAGCTTGGGTAACCTCCTTCCAAACAATCAAATAAAATGTGTAGTTCAGAAACAATGGTCTACAGACTTAGCACTAGTCTTACAAAGAATGCACCTATCAAGCCCTTCCTAGTTTCTCTGCTGGCCATTATCCCATGTTATAGTTATTTTTGCTAAAGTGAGTCGTAAAATAGTTTTAGTTTTAAAAAGGAATGCCAATTTCCATAGCTCTCCACAACCAAACTCTTTCTTCCACCAAATATTCTTCAATTCTGGATGCATAACCTAACTTAACGGTGTAATCCCCTATACCACTATTATTTGTCCATTTTATTTGATCTTCATCTTCGGATAATGTGATAGCACTATGATTTAGAATATTTACAAAGGAAGTTCACTCTTCCGCCAAATTCCCTTGAATATTTAAGGTTTTTGCAGACAACCAATGCTGTGACCAAGCATTTCCGCAGAAAACCAATGCTCTAAGGCCGCATACCCAGATAAGATTATGTTCTATGCATAGTTTGGGCACTATTTCTGACTTCTTCTTGCATTTGGATAATCTCCAGCTTATTGCATATATTTAAAGGGAGCCATTTTTTTATGGATAAGAGTTTAGCCCTAGAAAATGTAAGCCTTGATTAAGTTAATAATAATCTGATTTGAAGGAGAAATTCCTTGTGTGTGTAATTGTTTTACACATCTGCTATTTACTTTCTCGATATTGTGTGATTTATGCTATGAAAAAAATAACATTTTGTTTTATTGAGAACATAAGGACAATATTGACCTAGGAATTGGAATTTTTATAGCAACTCCCCTAGAGCCACAGACACCCACATATCTTAGTTTGTCTTTTTAAAAGTCAAGTCTTCATTGTATCTAGAGTAGTGGAAGCATTATTTCATGGATTTCATGTGTATTTTTTAGGAAAATAAGATCATGCTTAGAATTAACATATTGAAAAGCACATGGAAATGACCAAATCATGAAATTCATCATTTATCCATCCAAGGGTGTGACAACCCCAAAGGTGGAGAAGCATAAATCATTTCCTTGGGTGTGACAACCCCAAAAGTGAAGAAGCAAAAATCACTACCTTAAAGTATTGAATAACTGCCTATTCGTTGTCCTCTTTACTTTCCACTACTTGTGCTTGATCATGCTTAAAATCAAATTGGAGCCTTGTAAGATCCTTGTCTAGACAGATCTTGTAATATTGCTTGATTCCAATGGGTATCACTTCTGAAAATGTTGTTGAGCGATATGGGGTGTCACGAGAGAGACAAGATGAGGCTGCGGTAATTTTTGTTTTCCTAAAAACCTAGCTCCCAATGACACAGTACTATATCTTCTTTTTTGGGGAACCTCTAACACATAGGCTTTCCCATCTTGTCATGCGTAATTTCATGTGAATGAAAATGAGTTATTTTCCGTGAAAGGAATTTAGTTTTGATGGTTCAAGTCTATCATAGGTACGGTCTCATAAAAATGCAGTAGCAGCAGGAAGGTTTAAAGATGAAATCATCCCAGTACAGACTCAGGTAAATGGAACACAATACACTAAATCAAATTTGCAATCAATATTCTAAGGGAAATGATGGAAATTATGCAATTCCAATAGACGTGATATAAGAAGACCAACGTGCATGATTACTTGTCTTTTGATTTGATGTGTAGTTTGTTGATGCTAAAACTGGGAAAAGAAAACCTATGAATATATCGTTTGATGATGGGATTCGACTAAATATATCCATGTCTGATCTTGCAAAGCTCAAGCCTGCTTTTAAGAAGGGTGGAAGCACCACTGTAGGTAGGGAGCTTAATTTTAAGATTCCTTTTTAGCTTGTTAGTGGGAAGTATTTGGACACACTGATGTAGCCAAAGATATTAGTAGAACTGTTTCTTTCTTTTAGGCCTACTGGTCACATATATTTGATGCCTGTCAGGTAATTCAAGCCAAGAAGTTACTGATGGATCTGGTGTAGTATTGCTTATGAAGAGCACTTTGGAAATGTAGAAAGGCTTGCCCATTCTTGGCGTTTTAAAGTACGAAGCTTCTGGTTAATTCTTTGTAATGGTACTCAGTATTTTTATTACCTAAACTTCATTTTAACTCTATGTAGGATTTTTGTGGGTGTTGGATGTGATCCAGCTATAATGGGCATTGGTTCAGCTGTAGCAATCCCAGCAGAAGTCAAAGCAGCTGGACTACAAATTGGAGATATTGATCTTTTTGAAATTAATGAGGTATTATAGCTGATCCACATTAACCAATGTCCAATGCTAGTGTTCTTATTTAATTTAGTTAGAAGCCATGAAAAACACAAGGAAATTCTTAAAATAATGTAAACTCATTACCTTGTAAAAGGATTAAAATTGTGGTGCAAATACTCCATAGCTTGACCTCCAAAACTGATTCATTTGTTCTTGAAGCTATTTGTGGTTATTTTCACTATTGGTTATTTGTTTAGTGATTTATAGTGTCTTGTTGGTGGAAATATTCCATCTCATACTTGAATACTTTTCCTTAACTCTCTTCACTAATAAAACAATTATCACCTGGAAATTTTTGAAACTATCTGCCTCCATGATCATCTTGATGATAAAAAATCCTTCAATTCATTATTTTAGTTGGGATAGGACTATTATTTTTATTTTGGATGTATCACTTTGAAAACAAGTATAGAAAAATTTCTAGTTTTCTTAATTCCTTTAAGTTGAACCTTGTAATTAAGGAACATGTATGGGTTTGGTAATTTTATTATCTGGCAGTTGTCATCTAGTTTGAAGAACCACAATATTGTTCTTCATTGTTTTTTCTGTCGGAGCTATCTAAGTGCAATTTCACTTTTGTTGGCAATGCTTGGTAATAAGTTAAGGACTAAAGAGAGATTTTGCTAATTGGTTGCTATTCTTACCTAGCTGAAATTTGAAGGTAACAAAAATATGTAAGTGTTAAAATGTGGCTTCTTTGCATGCGTAGTGAATCAAATATGTAACTAATGTGATTTTTGTGTTCTCTTTTTTATGTCCAATCATTAGTGCACCTTGGAATTTTCAATGATATAAGGGTCTTTCTCTTGGAGAGAAAATCGTCAAGACTGCAAATTCATGGAATTCTCAATCCTTTTGGAGCACATACATTTATATAATATCTACATTGTTGACAGATAGGAACATAAGTTTCTAATTCTTATCATGATTTTATTTTAAATGAGAAATTATAAGAGCTTATGCTCTCCACAATTGATGGATACTTACACTTCATGTTCTGTATTTTTAGTGTTAAGACCTTGTTTTCCACAACAGAGTAGATTGTTCTTGGAATGCTTTTTGCATTGTCGATGTTTTTATACTTCCTTAAGGAATATTTAAATATGGTAGAGATGGATCATTAAAGCTTAGTTTTCATAGTGGTTTAAATGGTACTATTAATTCTCAGTTTAGAGGAAATATATATACAAGAGGAAAGTAGGTTAAATGGGAAAGGTAAAGAAAAGCTAAGGAGCAAAGAACTGATTTCCTATATAACTCATATATAGGAAAGATCTGGTAATAGATATTCCCAAGTAATAAGCTATCACATTGTATGGGGACATGTGATCTGCTGCATCCTATCTGAGCCTGTCTTTCTCATGCATGCGGGATACTTGAACCTCTGTTTATATGCAGCATACTTGAAATGAAATTCAATTCTATAAAGGTATTTGTTGTTAAAAAGGCATCGTACTTTACTGGTCCTATATATTCAACATGACTACAGAAAATTTGTTAGAAAGAAAGTGAAAAATGAGTACCTCATTTGATTATAACCATGGATAGATTACTGGAGTATTATTGCAGGAATTAACCCAGGCAGGAATTTCTACTAGCCAAAGTGAGAGATATTTTCTGCTCGTTTTCTTTAAAGGGCATTCAGCTCAGGGATTCCTCCTTCATTCAATTAGAAAAGCTTTCAGTTTAGGGCATAGTTTGAGAACTTAGATGACTTACAATATAGCTAGGAATAAGTGAATGATAAGACCTCTTTCATGTCCAACAAAA
>LPNX010768606.1:0-19478 GCA_001517045.1 Pseudotsuga menziesii
AATAAATTGATGAATAATGGAGCAAATCCAAAATCAATAAATCAGTGGATTCTCAGTCGATTTGATTGAAATCAGTCAGATCTGAAGCAGATTGACTGGATCAGACAAATCCTTGACTGAAGGAGGTGATCAAATTAGATCCAGAGTTGATCTTGAGCATCCTTTATGGGGAATTTCGCCCTTCCTCTCTCCTCCACACATTTTTGGATCATCTGGATGAGTTTTGGTGGATTCTTCAATCAACAGGTTGAGGTGTCAGTCAGATCAGCCCCCCGATTAACAGTTGCACTCAGTGAGACTCAAATCTGGCTCAGTTAGACACATATCAAGCATTGATCGAATCTCCATCAGCATATTTGGTCTATCTCCTTGGGATTTACGCCCCCCTGGGTTGGATCTCCTGTATTTTGTATATATCTAGGCACAGCTCCCTCTTCCAAGCTAGTTAGAACAGGGATTGAGGTGCTGTTGCTATTGTATTGTTGTAATTCTTCATTTGAAATAAAGAAAAGCTTTGGAGGAAATACAGTGTGGTGCCATTACATGTGTGGATGATTATTGCCATTGTTTTATTGAGATAACCTGTATTTGTGGTCATTTTTTGCTAATGTCTTGTAGATCTGTGGTTAAGATTGGTAATTAGCTTATTACAATCTTGATAGGAAAGGTGTTGTTCAATAGGTTTATTGACTCTCACTCTCCTTTGATGCATGTTTAGAGATCTGGATTTAGCATGTCCTATAAGCTTATATGCATGTTATCTTGAATCTCTTTGTATGTACTAATTAGATCTCATAAGTTTCTTGGCAAGTTCTTTGATTTCAGCTGAGTTGAAGGTTCACACTTTGGAGAGGATGTCGATCTAGTTTCTTTCTTCATCCTCTCAAAAACCTTCCAAAAGGCATAGTCCCCCGACATTCCACCTGAAAGCTCCACTGTGGATCTTCAAGGAAAACAACACTTTTCTCCTCTTCTTCCTCCCTCAAAATCAACACTTTACCCAGTTACTTTTTTAGTTCATAGCTGTGATTTCATTTGGATCTGTTTCATCAAAGTAAAATATACATAGATCTAATATTTCATAGCTAATATCCTAGATATCGCACTTAAAAAAGTTTCATAAGCATCCTAGATCTAGCTGTAGGGAAATCGTCTTTTTTGCATGAATTTTAAAGAAAACTTGTAGATCACATGCATTATATTTCCTTTCGCTGTTATAAAATTTAATATTCTGAAATATCAGTGCACTTTAATTTTATGCACAAATAGCAATCCAAGATCCCAAGGAAAGCTTGCTTTCCTTGGTTCCTTTTTCGCTGGTTTAGCTAGTTTAACCGCATTATTTTTTGAGATAAAGTAGGCTGATCCAAAGGTACTCTTAAAGTGATTTTGGGGATATGTTATTCTAAATTGCTCACTGTCCTTTAGAAGGTATGACATAAAGAAAATTAAGTTGCTGTCCGAAGTGGTCTCAGGAGCATTCAAATCCCCCCATGGGTCTCTCTTTTCACTAAAAATCTTAATTCTTTTTTGCAAAATTGTAAAAACTTGGTTTCAACCTGTATAAGGACCAATAAAGTTCCGATTTATCAGTTCTCTGATATTGTAACCACTGTAATAAAATTATTCTTTGAATAGGCTCTTTCGAGCCCATTCCCCGTCCCCCCTGGGGGGATTTGCGTCGGTGTCCTTTTTGTGTTTTTCCTCATTTATTTTTTAAACTAGTATTGATCTAATATACAGGCTAGGATAATTTATTTCATTATTAATTCCATATTCCATATATTACATTTCAAAGTAATCGTAATACTTACCCCACGATTTCCCGAGTGACCCGAAAGGGGAAAGAGATTCGTGGTAGGATTAATTAAGAAACTAGAACTGTGTATTTGTTTGATTTTTTCTATAATTTGTTTATCAGAAACTTTAAAATTAACCCCTCCTCGATTCCCCGATTGATATCCACTTGGATCGAAAGAGGTTCTTGGAGGCTTTTCTTTTAAACAAGAACATCTAGTTTAAAACTTACTAAAATTGACAAGACTCCAGTGTGTATTCTCTACACTTGGCTGTGGTTCGTTCAATCAGTCAAGCTGTATCAAAAGCACTTGGGTGACTAGTATAATTAGGAATCACTCTCCCCAACTGACAAACCATCAGGTGAAAATCAAACACCTAGATCAAACCTCTACGGTGGCAAAATACCCAAAGGAAGCGGGAACTTCTGAAAAGTGACCTTGGGGCACCGATCTTTGTCACACCCTAACGGGTGCGTTAGGAACAATAGCCCCAGAGACTCCATTTCAGCCCACATATTCCTTGCGGGTAGCCGTAAAGGTTTAGTTTTCAACATACTCCAAGTACTCTTGGGTATATTTGGAGTCCCCCTTTTGCCTAATTTAATCAACTCATGCTTCAATTTTAACTTAAAAACATACCAAGATGCAATCGTAAAACATCCACTCCAAGCACATGCAAGCACATTGATCTTATTGATTTGACTCCATTTTAAGGCACTGGTCATTTTTTGCTTCATATATATATTGTGTATCAGCTTTGTGCTTTCGTGTGTTTATTTTCGTATCTTGTCATCTTTAATTGTCTATAGTTAATTTATTCAAACTCCTAAGTAACTAATTCAGTTTAACATCATCACACTAAGAAATCATCCTTAGTAACTTAATAGGGTCTACCCCACTTGGCTTCGTTAGGAGTTGAGCCTAAACAGAGGAGTCAAGAACAAGCTGACAGCCTTGACTCGAGACTTTCCCCCAAGGACACACCGAGTGGCTTGAAGATTTCTGCCACGTGACCCAGGTGTGTGAAAGGCAGCAACAATTTTTGGCGCTGTTGCTGGGGATAAATCTTTTTATTCCCGAGTACGACTTAGCTTAACTTTTTCCTAAACAATTAAAAAGATAAAAACTTTTGATTGATCTAGTCTTTAAAAAACATAAAAATTAAAACTCGATCCATCTGGCGACTCCACTGTCTAAACATCCCTTCAATAATTTCTACCCGAAGAAACCGCCGACAATTATTCAATCCTCTCCCGGATCCCAAAAGGTTTATTAGGGAAAGATTGAATAGGAAGACTTCTCATAGAAACCTTGAAGATTTAGGAGACCAATCCCTCTCAAATATCCATCACATATTTGTAGAGATTCATGTTCACTAATCTCAAGAAATGATGGAATTTTACAAACCTTTTGACTTTTCTTAGATAGCAGGTAGTCCTCATTACATTCCAAATGATGCTATCAAGAATCTCCCCAGGTTCGAGGGAAATAATGCTACCACCGCCAAGACTCATCTCCGAAAGTTTGAAAGGCACCTAGTCAGTTACTGCGATAATGTTGCCTCTAACCATGAAGATATAAAAATGAAGCTCTTTGCTTTATCCTTAGAGGATGATGCTGTGGAATGGTATGAAAACCTTGGTGATGATTCATATAAAACCCTTAATGAATTCCTAACAGGTTTTAAGAAGAAATGGGGAGAAAAGAAAGAACCAAGACATCTGCTTGATGCCCTTCATAACATAAAGAAGATGGAGAATGAAACCATGGATGAATTTAACACTAAGTTCGGGCATGTGGTTGTGGACCTCCCTAACGAAATCAAGCCAAAGGATGCCTCCATCCTCATATATTACATCAAAGATTTCACTGGGGATTTGAGGTACCGGTTAACGGATAAAGATCTGGTCGATCTAAAAACTGCTCAAGATCTGGCCGAGAAAATAGAAAGGAATATGCAATCTTCGGGAAAATCCAACATTCCAGGTTACACTAGGGGAAACACTTCGTACAAAAAAGAGAAGGGAAAGGCCATTGAATTAGAGGAAAAGGAAACCTCTAAAGACCCCATGGAAAAGATAACTAGCATGTTTGAAAAAGTGATGACTAGTCAAAACCAATTCATGACAAACCAATCTATGCAATTGAATAATATCCAAAACAGAATAGTCACACTGGAAAGAAATAATGGACCTAGGAATTTTCAGCCAAAACAGAATCAAGTGTATCAGAAGAAGTTTCCTCAGCAAAAGCCTAGGATTCCAAACCAGTTAGACTCAACTAACCTAGTAGATGAAGTAATTCCATGGTGTAGACCTTGTGAGCAATTCCACCCAAAAAGCACTTGCTACATAGAAAACCAGGTTATAGAACATGGGATGGGGGAGGTCAGTAATTAGGAAACAAATTCAAGCGAGCCTGATCATATATACATGGTAGGCCAGGCCTACCCTTTGTCACCATCTAAATAGTACAAGCCTGAGGATGAAACTATTGCAGAATATTATAGTGAAACTTATGAGGAAAACTGTAATATACATGATGGGATTCCTATGTGTTCTCCATATAATGATGACAGTCTGGAAGGTTTACTACCTTGTGACCTTTTCTCTGAAGAAGATGAGTATGAAAATGAGGACAAGTATAGCTTGGAGCATGATACAAGTGATGAAGACTCCCTTATCCCCAACAAAGTAGTTGATGAGGAGTCCTGGACATTCATGGAAAATCTAGTCTATGACATGAATAAAGAGGAAAATAATGAACCAGAAATATTTGATGGTTTTGTTGATGGCATATCCAAAGAAGAGAGCATGGACCATGTGGCCTTGGGAAACTTTGATATGAAAAAGGAGCATGTAGTTTATCCACATGATCAGTCTGAGACATATATCGATATCAATAATGCAGACAAAGAGAACTCGATATCGAAACCTGATATCAACAATGGGGAATCCATCACATTTAACATAGATGATGGTGATGACTATTGGGATTTTTGTGGATATCTTATTAATAATCCTATCTATGCTATATCCAGCAAGGGGAGTGTCTGTTTAGAGATTTGTGGAAATCCAATCTACTATACTTCCATAGAGGGAAGCATAAATATGGAGACCTTGGAAAATCCTAGTATGGAAAAGCATCATTCAAAACTCTTATATGATCATTTAGAGTCATATCATGCAGAGCCACACAAGGGTATAAGTAATGAAGACATGGAGAAGCATTTTTGTGAAAAAATAGATGTGATGCAGTTATTAGAATATCAGTCTCAACTATCATCTTCACATATAGAGTTTCCTCATGACTTGGAGCTACTTGGGGCTTATACAGTGAATTATCATCCGGTGAGCCTTGATGATCAGTATGATGGTGTAGTCAATCTGCCTCATCATTCCAATTTGTACATCAACCCTATCCAGTCATGGATATAAGTAGCCTACGCAAGCACTTACCCGTTTGGGAGAAAGTTTGAAGACATTATTCATGCCTATGATTTCCCATCCATCCTGCCCCTTCTGGATCATCACGCAGGTTTGCATTTTTTGAATAAAGTATCCTTACTTTCGAAGGTAACCAAAGACAAGGAAATTTTGTTTTATGTTAATAAAATTCTGAGGTGGTTACATTGGATTTTTTATTACACTTAACCCTTTTTATGTCATGCTTAGAGTAGGAAAATAAGCTCTTTGAAAGAGAGCATTTATTTTCTGCATTTCTATTTTATACTTAGTGATAATAAAACTTTGCTTTCTCTTAGTTAGTTACATTTATTTTGTTTAAATAAGTCGGCTTAATGGTTCATTTGGTTTTTTATAAAACTTGTGCTACTGGGGTTTTTCTTGTCAAGTTGAGATGTTTTTACAGGGTATATCAACCAGAGATTCTGGTATTCTTGTATCCTCTCCTTGCCTCAAAGACCAGATCGAGCACACGTCCCATAGTTGGAGCCAAAATGTTACCACCTAAGTTGTACTTAGTGGTTTTTTATCAAGTGAGCCTGGTGAACCGAACAAGGATAAATTGTTTGGACTTTAGAAGACCTATGGAAGTACTTCTAGGAAGTGCTTGTTGTACTATATCACATGTTCATAACCCATGGGGGAATTGTAATAAATGTTCTAGCATGATAGTGTCTATAAAATACTCGGTCTCTTAGACTTCATTTGTCAATCCAATCAGCCCAGGGTGTTTTTTCCCTTGGTTATTATTGGTTGTTGAATAAATGACTGATAATTTCTGAGTTTTTCACTCCATACCTCCAAAGTTGGGGTGGTCAGCTTGGCATTTAGGCCTATTGAGGTTATTAGAGTCTATGTGTCAATGTATAAGCATGCTAGACATCATTTTTGAGTCATATGAACATGTCTAAGTCCCCCTAGGTGTTTTTCAATTTTTCAATTTTTTAGTTTTTTCAGTGTTTTTTATTAAAATTTAATTTTTCCAAAACTTAGGCTATTTTTTAATAGTTTAATTGAAAAATTGATTTTGTAATAAAAGTGGGAAAAATAATCAGTTTCAGTCATGTAGGTGCTCATTTTCAAGCTAAGAGCACCATGTAAACCCATGGACCCACTTTTTCTAAGTTTTGAGTGATCTTCCATCACTCAGGTCATAAAGCCCCAAATATCAATTATTGGTTATTTTAATTAATAAATTGATGAATAATGGAGCAAATCCAAAATCAATAAATCAGTGGATTCTCAGCCAATTTGATTGCAATCAGTCAGATCTGAAGCAGATTGACTGGATCAGACAAATCCTTGACTGAAGGAGGTGATCAAATCAGATCCAGAGTTGATCTTGAGCATCTTTATGGGGAATTTCGCCCTTCCTCTCTCCTCCACAAGTTTTTGGCTCATCTGGATGAGTTTTGGTGGATTCTTTAGTCAACAGGTTGAGGTGTCAGTCAGATCAGCCCCCCGATTGACAGTTGCACTCAGTGAGACTCATATCTGGCTCAGTTAGACACAGATTAGGCATTGATCGACTCTCCATCAGCATATTTGGTCTACTCCTTGGGATTTGCATCCCCCTTGGGTTGGATCTCCTGTATTTTGTATATATCCAGGCACAACTCCCTCTTCCAAACTAGTTAGAACTCGGATTGAGGTGCTTCTACTATTGTATTGTTGTAATTCTTCATTTGAAATAAAGAAAAGATTTGGAGGCAATACAGTGTGGTGCCATTACATGTGTGGATGATTATTGCCATTGTTTTACTGAGGTAACATGTATCTGTGGTCATTTTTTGCTAATGTATTGTAGATCTGTGGTTAAGATTGGTAATTAGCTTATTACAATATTGATAGGAAAGGTGTTGTTCAATAGGTTTATTGACTATCACTCTCCTTTGATGCATGTTTAGAGATCTAGATTTAGCATGTCCTATAAGCTTATATGCATGTTATCTTGAATCTCTTTGTATGTACTAATTAGATCTCATAAGTTTCTTGGCAAGTTCTTTGATTTCAGTCGAGTTGCAGGTTCACACTTTGGAGAGGATGTTGATCTAGTTTGTTTCTTCATTCTCTTCAAAACCTTCCAAAAGGCATAGTCCCTCGACATTCCACCTGAAAGCTCCACTGTGGATCTTCAAGGAAAACAACATTTTTCTCCTCTTCTTCCTCCCTCAAAATCAACACTTTACCCGGTTACTTTTTCAGTTCATAGCTGTGATTTCATTTGGATCTGTTTCATCAAAGTAAAATATACATAGATCTAATATTTCATAGCTCATATCCTAGATCTTGCACTTAAAATTTTTTCATAAGCATCCTAGATCTAGCTGTAGGGAAATCGTCTTTTTTGCATGAATTTTAAAGAAAACTTGTAGATCACATGCATTAGATTTCCTTTCGCTGTTATAAAATTTAATATTCTGAAATATCAGTGCACTTTAATTGGCTGCACAAACAGCAATCCAAGATCCCAAGGAAATCTTTCTTTCGTTGGTTCCTTTTTCGCCGGTTTAGCTAGTTTAACCGCATTATTTTTTGAGATAAAGTAGGCTGATCCAAAGGTACTCTTAAAGTGATTTTGGGCATATGTTATTCTAAATTGCTCGCTGTCCTTTATCAGGTCTGATAGAAAGAAAAGGAAGTTGCTGTCCGAAGTGGTCTCAGGAGCATTCAAATCCCCCCATGGGTCTCCCTTTTCACTAAAAAATCTTAATTCTTTTTTGCAAAATTGTAAAAAATTGGTTTCAACCTATATAAGGACCAAGAAATTTCTAATTTATCAGTTATCTGACATTGTAACCACTGTAATAAAATTATTCTTTGAATAGGCTCTTTTGAGCCCATTCCCCATCCCCCCTGGGGGGATTTGCGTCGGTGTCATTTTTGTGATTTTCCTCATTTATTTTTTAAAATAGTATTGATCTAATCTACAGGGTAGGATAATTTATTTCGTTATTAATTCCATATTCCATATTTTACATTTCAAAGTAATCGTAATACTTACCCCATGATTTCCCGAGTGACCCGAAAGGGGAAAGAGATTCGTGGTAGGATTAATTAAGAAACTAGAATTGTGTATCTGTTTGATTTTTTCTATCATTTTTTTATCAGCAAATTTAAAATTAACCCCTCCTCAATTCCCCGATTGAGATCCACTTGGATTGAAAGAGGTTCTTGGAGGCTTTTTCTTTTAAACCAGAACATCCAGTTTAAAACTTACTAAAATTGAAAAGAATCCAGTGTGTATGCTCTACACTTGGTTGTGGTTCATCCGATCAGTCAAGCTGTATCAAAAGAACTTGGTTGACTAGTATAATTAGGACTCACTCTCCCCAACTGACAAACCATCAGGTGAAAATCCAACACCTAGACCAAACCTCTACGGTGGCAAAATACCCAAAGGAAGTGGGAACTTCTGACAAGTGACTTCGGGGCGCCGATATTTGTCACACCCTAATGGGTGTGTTATGAACAATAGCCCTAGAGACTCCATTTCAGCCCACATATTCCTTGCGGGTATCCGTAAAGGTTTAGTTTTCGACATACTCCAAGTACTCTCAGGTATATTTGGAGTCCCCCTTTTGCCTAATTTAATCAACTCATACTTCAATTTTAACTTAAAAACATACCAAGATGCAATCGCAAAACATCCACTCCAAGCATATGCAAGCACATTGATCTTATTGATTTGACTCCATTTTAATGCACTGGTCATTTTTGCTTCATATATATATTGTGTATCAGCTTTGTGCTTTCATGTGTTTATTTTCGTATCTTGTCATCTTTAATTGTCTATAGTTAAAATATTCAAACTCCTAAGTAACTAGTTCAGTTTAACATCATCACACTAAGAAATCATCCTTAGTAACTTAATAGGGTCTACCCCCCTTGGCTTCGTTAGGAGTTGAACCTAAACGGAGGAGTCAAGAACAAGGTGACAGCCTTGAATCGAGACTTTCCCCCAAGGACACACGAAGTGGCTTGAATATTTCTGCCACATGACCCAGGTGTGTGAAAGGCGGCAACAGTCCTTATCATCTGGGTCAAACTTAGGTAGCAGTTTGTCAGGATGTTTAGGTAGGTTATGTTGTAGTCCAGGTACAGCAACAGCACCACATCGTAACCATGGTCTATCACCATTAGGGTTACCTTGGTCATGATCACCCATGCCTGGATCAGATTCTAAATCTGACGAAGACTCGTTCTTATGGTCACGGGGGTTATCGGGCGATGATTCAGGAGGTTAAGGGGGTAGGTTAGATCCACCTATAGACAACAGTCATCGAGACATGTTAGGGCTAGCTACTCCTATCAAAAGGTCACTAAGATGATAATCAAAAGATCCTCTCAATGGTTCAAGAGGCTCTTCTCCAATCGAATCAACAGCTGACTCGGTCACTACTAAGGTTTGAAAATGAGCTCTGTTTGGTAATCCAAAATTGATCTAAGGAATCCCTGTATAGAGAGAATAGGCTCTAGTTAAAATTCTACGTGATTCCTCTAAGGTTTGATTTATCTCTTCCGGGGAAACTGGTGAAACAGTTGGGTCTCTTTCGATAATGGTCCTAACCGCATCCAAAATGGGTGTATTTACAGTTCCGGGTTGTGATGTAGAGACCAAGGTCGATAATGTTCCAAAACTTGTAAGAGGGGAAGTAGGTTGATTGCTGGTAGGAGTGTTATGTGATCGATCAGCCATTAATATTTAATCTCATACCCTCCTTCTAGCGCCATTTGTTGGCCAAAAATACTGACCTAGGCCAACTTATGGAAAGAAAACCCACACACTTGACTTAATACAATCTTGTATGTGTTGGAAGTAACTGTCCTTCATAGGATTAAGGCCATGTTGCCTGTATGATGTACTCTCCAAATAGAGCGTATTTCTAGGGTGTGTGTGGAAAAGATTTGCTTAACTCAATATTTTAATCGAAACAAAGAAATTAAACTAACTGACCAACTAATTTTGAAACAAAACTACCTGTACACTAAATGCAAATTAACAGCTCCTAATTCTACTCTATGATAACCTAAAATGCAAATTACCTATCTTGTCCAAGAGCATGAGTAATTAATTTGACAAGAGGTTTTAAAACATAAGATGATCAATAATTCTAGATTGTTAGAAAAAGTCTCCAAAAACAAATTAAATATGAATTGTCTAACAGTAAGATGATATTTCGCTGTAGAATAATTCAAACAAAAAATTAAAACCTATTATCAAATGGTATCAAACATATACACAATCCTGAAACATAACAAATATAATCATATACTAACTTGTAAATGAAACAAGGTCAACCTGCAAGTTACTAATTTATCAAACATATATTTATAAACAGTTGAAATTGTGAAGAAGTTCATTCATATCAACATACCAATAAACCATTTACATTTTAGGAAAGTGTAATTATTCGAAATCCATAAAAATATATTTCACATATAATAGCACGACATATATATGAAAGTGAAGATAACAAAAGAGAATAATCAGTAACACAACACAAATATTTTAAAGACTTAGATAGGGTCTTTAATATCCTACAACATCCAGTGATCTTCAGAAGAAGTTCCGAAAACACCAACACAATAGAATAAAGTATAATACTGTATAGTATAAATTCTCCAAATGTCTCAGAAATCAAACCCTTTATCAATGTTTGGAACTTGTTTATATAGGCAACAAACCAACTACTAATTAACTCACCACCCTATTTCTATGATAATACGTGGATTCTTATCCGAATACAGAGCAAAGGAAATGTCGTGATCCTAAGTATGTTGTTGAACAACCACCAGGATGGAATAATGTGAAATAAAATAGCTAACTTACTGGATAAAATCCAATATCATTATTCCCTTGCATGAGGCATCACAATATCCAGGAATCCATCAACTGATGATGCTCAGAAGTAGGAACATAGAACCAACAAAATAGCAAACGATTGCATATTCAAGGCATCCTCCAATGACTAAACTCCAGCCAATCAAAACCCAAAAATATAGCACAGAATCAACCTTCATCTCATTTACTCCTTAATACCTGGAATTTTTAAACAAAATTAGTTAGCAAAGTTCTAATAACAATCACATAAAAATAAATAGGATGCGTGCAGAATTTTAATTCTGTAGATATCCTTATTAAACAAAGAGAAAAACTTTGCATCAAGAACAAAAACTGAAAAATTCAGGACATTACTAACCTCTAGAAGCCGATTTCAAATCATTTGTATTCCTAACAAAGATTTAAACGATAAGACAAAATTGAACTTCATTACAACAAACAGAAATATCAAATTTTAAGGGCTAATTGAATACAAAGTCGAATCAGCACATTCCTTCTTGCTTCATCTAATTTGGCCTTAAATCTAACAATCCTTGTATTAGAAATCTTATTTTGTTTGATCAATTTTCAATTTCTTGAAAGAAGGCTTTTAACCTAAGCTTTATATCTAAGCTTCTTCACTCTCAAAAGATTCCATTTTTCAATGCAAGAAGACAAATCAGCTTTTAGGCTTGCAATTTCTTCCATAGGAAATGCCCTAATAACCTGAGCCTCTTTAAAATCAGTTTCCAAAAATTATATGAATTGAGCAAAAGGAATTTGATCAGGTTGTCCTTTTGTTCCTACATTCACCTCCCCTCTATCTCTCTCCTCTATGCACGGCTTCTGATCAATTTCTTGATCCACATCAAACCTAGGATTTACTTGTTAGACACCCCCAGTGTTAGTTTCAAAGATATATACATATTTCAGGTCAAGAATGGTTGGGCCAATTTGAGCTTGATTGGAACAAGGCTCCAAAGAATCACTCAATTCAATGACAAGGGCATCCCCTACACTCAAGTCTCTTCTAGCAAAGAACGTGATCGTCATGCTACAAGTGGTTCCGTGAATAGCTTGATTACTCAGCACTCTACTAACTTGGTCTTCGGCCGGTTTTTTACTAATGTTGGTCTGTGAATGCGGAAGATCATCATTTGGGAAAGGTGCTATAATCACCAGTTTTTTTGTTCGAGGACGAGAATCATCAACAGGTGTCTCAGGATTCACTTCAGACTTGACCTTAAAGTCACTGCTACTTAGGGTTCGACCGGATTCAGATACCTTATTGTCAAGATCATATTGAGAGCCACATTCTTCTAACTCAGGCCTATCTTCTTCTCTCTTGATAAGTATTCACCTAGTTTTGGGCCTCTGTCGAGGCCACTCCTCATTTTCCCCAAACTCATTACGGGCGAGAAATGATTCCCAAGAATCCCCCAACTCTCCCAGCCAGTTGGAAACAAGTATTTTAATTATCCCATGATGAAATTGTCTCCATTCCTTATCCCCCACATTACTCTGATAGGCACAAGCCATCTTATGCAAACTATTTAAGAAATAATACGGCATGTTCACAGGACGCCCTTTGAAAACCATTAAAAGACAAAGATGATAAAACTGGTTTTGGGAAAGTCGACCTTCACAAGTGACATACCTGATAATAAGTTCGAGCAGAGAGCGTCATTTCTTCTTGAGTAGCCAAGAAGGGAAACCATACTTATATTTCCTTTGTTGATTATTTGGAGTCAAGAACTCCTTCCAGTCATCATTCTTCACCTGTTTTCCCTTATACTAACCTTCTACTACCCGTGGTAAACCTATGGCATGAGAAACAAACTCCTCTGTCAACTACAACGTGAAATCCCCTACCTGTGCTATGATACCATCAAATGATGCTGGAAATTCCCTGGAAAATGCTAGGTTAAAACCAGAGAATTTCTGCACAAACCCTAAACATCCTACCCTTGCCACCAATTCATGACATTTAGGAGCAACATCTAAATATTCATCACCCACGAGATCAAATCTTGAAACAAGGGCCATAATAGCAATTACAAAGTCTTTCAGGATTTTCAAAACCTGAACTGAGAAACACAGTCGATTTATCCAGAATTCAAACATATCAACCAACACTCCAAATAGCCTTATTTCACCCAAGTACAGTGAACTTTCATGCCCATTCATGGAATGCATGGTCATCATACCTTCGAATTGACAAGTTAATGGGACTCACAGAACACTTACTATGTAATAATGGTCTCTAGAAAAATCAAGCGGGTAACAGCTTATGCGTGATACTTGCATGATTGCAAATCAACAGATGGAAAACAATTGAATTACATGGATATCAAAACCCTCAATTTCCATAATAACACCAATACTGATTAACATTTTTTCATACCGATGTGATGGCCTAATAAAACTAATAGTTTCAAAGCATAAGTTAATGGTTACTATCACATAATCTTTCATCATCAAATATCAACAATACCAAGACAAATAAGAAAAAATACAATTCATGAAATTAATCATGGTTGATATTGTAATGATAAAAAAGACAATTAGCAAATGTAGCCAAACCCATACCAAACCTTTGAAAATCATTTTAGCCACTTATGATGGAATTTAACGTTGACTATACCTCAAGGTGTCGAAAAAGTTCATAATCCCATAAATCTTCTCTCACCTAAAGATACAAAACTCATAAATGAGGGCAAGTGTATAACAATGGGGAACTTGTGGAATTAATATGAAATACACTTTTATCCCCATGATTATTATGATGAGATAGATATTTTGGAAGTGAAAGAGCTCGTTAGACCTCGCATATAGATTGAAAAACAAATATCATATCATGTGTCAACTTACTAGGTTAACAGTAAAAAACAATTGATGTAATAAATTTACTTGACCTTGAATATGCATGAATGATAGATATTGTAAAATTAGGAGTTGATAACTTCCAGGATTATGACCTTTACAAATGATCAAGAAGAAATGAGAAGCTAAAGCCAAGAAATTCAAACTCGATATAAGATGATGTTAACCCCCCTAAATCAATCAATCCATCAACTTCTATTGGGAGTACCTTCAGAATCACAGATTCTTAAGGCACTCCTAAAATATTTATTGATGAGTGTTGAGTAAGGTTGTGATATATAATGTTGTTCAAAAATTGATGGAATTACAAATTTGAAATTTTGTGTTCAAATTGCTCCGAAGGGTGTTGCTTTCCAACAAATGGCGACATGCTGGGACCGAACCAGTTATCTCTACAAAAACAACGTCCATACTTTAGATAATTAAAGATGATGTATTTAAAGTATCAAACATCTGCTTAAGTGATTCAGTATTCAAATCATTCTAAACATATAACCAGACCTCAACAGATTTCCCACAATAATCATATAGCTGTTATCTAGGTATTCCTGGTCCATTTCAACCTTAGGCAGGTATAGAGTAGAATAACTTAATTCCAATGTAAATCTATAATACCAAAGACAGGTTATCCAATAATAGTATAGATGTAACTTCTCCAGAACATCATCTGATTTTACTCTCATTCAAGCAAAGTGGCAGACAATATTCACTTTTCTTTTTTCTTTATATATATACAAGTCATATACACAGGGATAAATATGAAAAGCATTAATCAAGAATACTAGCTTAGCTTGGAGACCAAATGATGATAGCCTTATTCACCAATCCTATGAGAAACTGACCAGGCCAGCTCGTGATTAGACTTCCCGTCTCTCAGTTTATTCGACTGAAAGTCACTGTCATTGGCTTGGTGACCAGATTTTGACAATGTCATTCCAATGGAACCTATGATCATAAACAGTCCAGCTCGTCATGAGACCTCCTATTTCTTGATTAACCTCTTTCATATTTACCTTTAGTTTAAGAGTACTTCCCTGGCTAAGTGACTAGATGTATTCACAAAAATGAGGGAGAAAACCACAAACTTCTTAAGACAGCTTAAAGATGACTAGATATCTTCAACTAATCTTCAAGCCTAGTAGACATCCATTGGAACCAATAAATAAATTTCCTAAGATATCAGTTTATGGAAAGGCATCCGGAGACAACAATTAAGGATTGCTAAAAGAAAAACTGTATAGGTCAAAAAACGAATATAGGTTTGAAGCCAAATCACTTGTGAGACATCGGATACTCCCAGCGAAAATTAGTGATTACGATCTTATATGTATTTTAGTCATTCCATTTTGACATACTTCACCATTAGGATCATCCTTAACACCATGCCAAATGCTTCATGCTGAATTTTATGAGAAAATATGGAAGATGTGTCTGATAAAGAAAATATTTACAGAGGAAAGCATGCAGATTTATGTACAATGAATGATCTTGGAGAAATGAATTATTTTTATGATCCATCATCTAAAATTTGAAGTAATTAAACATGATGATGGAAGGAAAGATAATCAGTAAGTACAAGATCAAAAGAGTCAACATATCTAAAAATCAGAATGGAATGATAAATATGTACATAAATATACATAATGGAAATATACAATCAAAATGACTTAATGATGTGGGATTACTGAAAGTACCTCTAAAGGATATGCCCATTTATTGGGAGGGTATCGAGCTGTCCTTGCAAAGTCTACAAATGGAAAGTACTAGGACCAAGTTTTTCTACTATCATGTATGGACCTAACCAGAGACGTTGGAATTTTGTATGTTCCCCTTTATCCTCATGTGCTTTGTCCCATTTCAAAACTAGATTTCCTACCTATAATTCCTTGCTCGAGGATGAGGCACAATCAAACCATGATTTAACAATTTGTTGATGCTTGGTGAAATGTCATTTAGCATTATCTCTCTCTTCTTCCAATTTTAACAGCATATTGATTCTTTCTTCAATGGCCAAACACTCTGTCTCTTGTACAGCTCGTGCAAGATGTAATGAAGGAAAAAACAGAGTTGGAGTAAGAATAGCCTCCATTCCATATACCAAAAATAAAGGAGAGTTACCAACAAATGATTTTAGGGTAACCCTATCAGCCCACAGAGCTTGATATAGAAAAGTATTCTAGTTCCTATGATGTTCAGCTATGGATCTCTTCAGAATTTTCAGCAAGTTCTTATTCATTGATTCAACAAGGCCATTGCCTTATGAGTAATAGTTCGTTGAATATCTGATTCTGATTCCCTTTTCAAATGCAAATTCAGTTCATTCTTTAGAAAAGAAATAATATGCATTATCAAACTTGAGAGAGTAATGTAATCAGTGGTAGTTATAATGTACTTATGCTAAAGAGAGGAGGAGGGATTTATTGGTTCGATGATATCGATTCCCCACTGCTGGAAAGGCCTATCCACCACCACAGGATGTAAAGGAAATGCTTGTTTTTTTACTCTGCCAGCTGTAGTCTGACAATATTGACACCTTCTTACGAAAGATTAAGTGATGATCTAGATCCAATGATGATGATGCAGCAGTGATGATCCAGATCGAGTGATGATATAGATCCAATGATGATGATCTAGATCATGTGATGATCCAGATCTAGTGATGATGATCCAGCAGTGATGATCCAGATTGAGTGATGATCTAGATCTAGTGATGATGATCCTGATCGAGTGATTATCCAAATACAGATGAAGATAACTTGAATATAAATATGACCTGAAGATGAATATGACTTGAAGATGACGAGGACTCGATGATGTTCCAGATGATACAGAGAAGAAGACTTCTGATGATAAATTGTGTCGAGAGAATACCTTCCTAGTTAAGAGGGAGTGTTCATGTAATTGTAACTTCAGAATGTATTCACTTGTATATCTTATGTATTATACCCTGATGTTTATCCTGGGAATTTTTTATAATTTAATTGAGTCATGTCATGCCCTGATGTTCTGATCGAGAGTTTCTATAATGTGAACAAGTCATGTCAAGTCATTATGGGTAACCCTCCTATGTATGAAGGGTTAAAGTCCCAGTAGTTGTGGGGCCCTAGGGTTCTTAAACTATCCTAGAGAAGCCGACCCTAGGTGAGTCATTGTAAGTCGGGGCAATACTCCCCATCGTTGTGTTAAGGATAACCCTCCTTGTTGGTCGAAGGAGGAAACGTCCCCACAAGTTGTGGGGCACTAGTGTTATTAGACACTCCTAGAAATGTCGGCTCTAGTAAGTAATTGTTAAGTGAGGACGACATGTTGGAGTGGGTTTCAAGTGAATGAAAGAATATAAATAGAGAGTGAGCCTCTCTATTTATCACACACACACTCACTCATTGGGGTGCATGAGTGAGAGGAGAAGTTTTTGGGACAAGAGAGAGACTACTGCTGTCGGGAGATCATCCTTATGTTTTTGGGTTTTAATTTTCATGTTGATTCTATCTCTGAGGAAGTTGCAGGGTTTTCCCCTTAATGGTTTCCCCGAGGGGAATTCTTTGTGTCTCTTATCTCTTGTGTTTATTGTTGTGCATGTTATTCTCTCAGTTAAAGATCCTAAGATCATAATGCTAGCTTGAATGATAAAAATATAACATGGCATCAGAGCTAACCTGAGAAGAATACATTATGCAGTTGCATAAGCTAGGGCTTATTAATTTTTGAGTCTCTCTCCACAATCCATCAACAAAAATATGCTAGGCTAACTCTCCGTTCGAGGTCTCATCTTTGTGTCGAAGCAGAATTCAATTCCGAGCATTTTCAGTTTTTGGTGCGAAAAACTAGGGCTTCTTATAGAAGAGAAAGTTTTGAGTGAGATCGGTATAGGATTTCTCTCCTCATCAAAATCGAAGTTTAGAGACCTGGATCAATATTTTTGGTTGGGTGAAACTTTGGGAAAGTCAAACCTAGTTTGACCCCGAGCTGGAAAAACCCTAAAATAATAAAACTGAAATGTTTTGGTACATTCAATATATCTCAGGATTGGAGAAGTATCAAGAGCTGAAACTTTCACAGGATGAAGATAAAATCTGGGTTTACACTGTATCCAAAATTCATCCTTAGATTCTCTATATTCTGGGAGATATGATCCCTCCAAGTTAGGATTCCAGCCTCTTCTAGGACTCATCCCTAAATAGGGCACCTGAGGATAATTGATATATCTTGGGCTACAACGGTCCAAATGAAATTTATGAAGATGTTATAGAGAGGGAACGAAATTTACTTTATGTGGTCCAAGTTTCAGACCCATAATATGAAACAGTGACACGTGGAAGTCCAGACAACTTAGCTGTTCTGAACACTCCTGTAATAGGTGACCTTGGGAAAATGATCATAAGTCCCTGATCATCCAGCTTTGGAACCAAGATGGGCACCTCAAATCGGTAAGATCAAATCTTTTTCTATCTTCATTTGAGGTTCTCATTTCAAAGTGATCTATCACATTAGCTTGATGATAAGCTTGGTGAATTTGAAAACTTCCAAGCATGGAATTATATGATCCATCTAAAAAAATGAATTGGACACCCACATGAGTAGAGAGGTTCCAGTTCTAGAGGGAGATGAAGCTCAAATCCATACACAAGAAGAACTTTGTCAAGGCCAAGAAGATCATTTTTTATTCAATCATGGATCAACTTATACCACAAGTGTCTTCCCTAAAGACACCAAAGTTGTTTGATTCCTTGACCAAGCCATTTGAAGGGAAGAACATAAATCAGAATATGATCTTACGAAGCCAGTTGAATAATGTGAAGATCCAGAATGCAGAGACCATGTAGTCATACTTTAAGGGGGTCTCTCAAATCAAAGAACAAATTGTAGCAGTAGAAGAAGAAGTGGTGATAGCCACCTTGAATGACCTCCGAGGATCATGGGATTCATTCATTCAAGGAAGTGATTACTTTTAGAAATATTTTGGGAAGAGAACACACAAGAAGATTCCCAACTCATAGTAAGAGAAAAGAAGATGGGAAGATCAAGATCTCACCATCCAAATAAGATACCTCAAGCAATGAGGAATATGAAGAACTCAACTCTTGAAGAACCTCTTATCCATATGATCATTTGGATAAGAAACAATGCTATTATGAATGAAGAAGATGATGAAGCTGAAGGCTCAAGAAGGAATCTACCAACGAAACAAATAAAAATAAGTATTCAATTGTCATTTCATGGTATTGTTTTGCTATGAATTTGTCTATATTCAGTTGATGTATTATGCATGATAGAATGTTTGCATTAATGACAATATACTACTAATATGCATATGATGGGTAAGTAGCTGATGGTGCTATACAACTCTCCATTGCTACTATGCAGCTATCTTTGCTGACATATTGGACTAGTGCACAATCTCAATCATTAGAGGAAATTTGGGGTCTAAAATGGGCCTTATAAGAAACCGTGCCAAAATAAGTTTTTGTGAGTTGGAATTCAAGAACCAATAGAATTTCAATCAAATAA
>LPNX010768606.1:19601-38284 GCA_001517045.1 Pseudotsuga menziesii
GTCCCGGTAGAGATGGAAGGCATCTAGAAGGTTTTTGTGAGATATGGATGAATGTTGTATTGGCTAAATAGTTGCATGATCACATATTTATGCATAAGAATTTTCCATTATGAATATTACTGATGAAATGTCTCTAACCATGCAAATGCATTTGACTTGTAGGAAAGATCACATACATAATCACCTACAAGCAAAGAAGGATGAGACTTGTTCCAAAGAACAAGTAACGACAGTTCAAGATGAAGAATAATATGATGAATGCAATGACATCATTGATGCAGAAACTTTGAGCCATGAAGAAGTAACCAAGAAGAAAAGGAATACTAGTTCAAGAAGAATGATGTCTAGGATGTAGTGTCGATACATGAAGGGAATTTCGTAGTTCCATCATGCAGTAGACGGAAACATCGTGGCATACAATGAAAGATTTGTAGCACGAGGCTTCTCATGAAAATAAGGCATAGACTATGAAGAGACATTTGCAGCCAGTGGGAGTTGAAACACATACATGATGAGCTTGATGAAGATCTTAAACTTTGCTGCAAGGTTGAAGATGAAAGTCTATACACTAGATGGATACATAGAATATTAATAGCATACGAAGCTACTTGTCACTCCGGTATAGAATGTTTCAGTGCATAGAGTACGAAAGACAGAGGGGGTTTAATGCTTCACTTCAGAGGGAGTGACTATAGAATATCTTGAGGTTCGATGCCCTGATGTGATTCTATGCTAGAAATGGCCAAAGTGAATTTTGAGTACTTCCAAGAGAAGATTGGTGTTCTCCATTTCGAGGTTCCCCCCAAGGGGAAATTATGAGTCCGTGAGCCATTATGACATGGTGAGAGGATTGGTTCCTTCCATGGTTAGATGTAAGGGATGATCCATTTTGTCATGGTGAGAGGATTGGTTCCTTCCATGTCAGATATGAGTGCTGAGCCATTCTCATGTGACTATAGGATTGGTTCCTACATGATTAGATATAAGGGCTATTGGCATTCTTTGAATGGAGGTACCTGGTCAGTTAACAAGAATACTCAGTCTAGGGCTGAGGCCATTCTGATATGACTATGAGATGTCGTCTCACATGATTAGATATAAGTGCAGGGCCATTCTAATGTGATTGACAGATATGTTCCCACTTGATAAGATATAAAGGTTGTTGCCATTCTATCATGGTGAGAGGATTGGTTCCTTCCATGTAAGATGTGAGTGCCAGCCATTCTAACTTAGGGTTAGATATAAGGGCTACTGCCATTCTCTGAATGGAGGCACCTGGTCAGTTACTAGGAACCCTCAGTCTAGGATTGAGTGCCTTTCTGATGAGTCAAGGTCAGATGTAAGTGTTGTGCCTTTCCATAGATTATAGTAGTTGTGTACTGTCATGCTAGTGGATGTGAGTGTTGTGCCTTTCCATAGATTATATTAGTTGTGTACTGTTATGCTGGTGGATGTGAGTGTTGTGCCTTTCTGATGAGTCAAGGTCAGATGTGAGTGTTGTGCCTTTTTGACAAGTCAAGGTCAGATGTGAGTGTTGTTCCTTTCTAACGAGTCAAGTTCAGATGTGAGTGTTGTTCCTTTTTGACGAGTCAAGGTTAGATGTGAGTGTTGAGCCTTTTCACAGATGATAGTAGTTGAGTACTATCACGCTGGTGAATGTAATGGCTGTGCCTTTCTGACATGATGTTGGATGTGTTCCTCTCATGGTAAGATGTGAGTGCTATACATTTTGAATTAGGGTCAAATATAAGTGCTAAAGAATACCTACAAGGAGGCTAGGCCTACAACCAGTATGAAAAAGGGATGGCTTTGTAGAAATTCCTGTGATGAGAAGAATCATGAGATAGCAGCTATGATGTTGACCCAGTGATGATTCATATTGAATGATGATCTAGATCCAGTAATGATGATCCAGCAGTGATGATCCAGAACAAGTGATGATATAGATCTAGTGATGACAATCTAGTAGTGATGATTGAGATCGAGTGATGATCTAGATCGAGTGATGATGATCCATATTGACTGATGATCAAGATCCAGTAATGATGATCTAGTAGTGATGATCCAGATCCATTGATTATCTAGGTCCAGTAAATATTATCCATATCGAGTGATGATCTAGATCCATATGAAGATGACTTGAAGATAAAGATGACCTGAAGATGAAGACGACTTGAAGATGACTAGGACTCAATGATGTTCTAGATGATACAGAGAAGAAGACTTGTGTTGATAAATTGTGTTGAGAGAATACCTTCCTAGTTAGGAGGGAGTGTTGATGTAATTGTAACTTCATAATGTATTCACTTGTATATCTTATGTATTGTACCCCGATGTTTATTATGGGAAGTGTTTATAATGTAATTCAGTCATGTCATGCCCTGATGTTTCAATCGAGAGTTTCTATAATGTGAACAAGTCATGTCAAGTCATTGTGGGTAACCCTTCTATTGATCAAGGGTTAAAATCCCCGTAGTTGTGGGGCCCTAGGGTTATTAGGATATCCTAGAGAATTTGATCCTAGGTGAGTCATTGTAAGTCAGGGAAATATTCCCCACCATTGTGTTAAGGATAACCCTCCTTGTTGGTCAGAGGAGGAAACGTCCCCACAAGTTGTGGGGCACTAGGGTTATTAGACACTCCTAGAGATGTCATCTCTAGTAAGTAATTTTTAAGTGAGGTCTACATGTTGGAGTGGGTTTCAAGTCAACGAAAGAATATAAATAGAGAGTGAGCCTCTCTATTTATCACACACACACTCACTCATTGGGGTGCATGAGTGAGAGGAGAAGTTGCTGGGACAAGAGAGAGACTACTGATGTTGGGAGATCATCTTTATGTTTTTGAGTTTTAATTTTGGTGCTGATTCTATAAATGAGGAAGTTGCGAGGTTTTATCCTTTATGGTTTCCCCAAGGAAAATTATTTGTGTCTCTTATCTCTTGTGTTTATTTCTGTGCATGTTATTCTCTCAGTTAAAGATCATAAGATCATAATGCTAGCTTGAATGATAAAAATCTAATAACAATGAACACAAAGTTTTTCCTCAGGAAAACGATAAAGGAGAAAACCTAGAAACTTCCTCAGAGATAGAATCAACACCAAAAGTAAAACCCAAAAATAGTTAGATGATCTCCCAACAGCACTAATCTCTCTCTTTCTTGTCCCATATTCTTCTTTCTCTCTAAGTTATGTGCTACAACTAAGTGTGAGTGAATGTGTGATAAATAGAGAGGCTCACTCTCTATTTATACTAGTTCCCGACTTGACAATAACTCACTAGGGATGACTTCTCTAGGATATTCTAATAAAACTAGGGACTCAAAACTACGGGGACTTTAACCCTTGAACAATAGGGAGGGTTACCCTCTATGACTTTACATGAATTTTTTACATTATTGAATCTCCTGATTGGAACATTGGGGCATGAAATGACATAATTACATTACATATACTTCCTGGAATAAACATCAGGGTACAGTACATAAGATATACAAGTGAATGCATTTCGAAGTTACAAATACATCAACACTCGCTCTTAACTAGGAAGGTCTTCTCTCGACACAATTTATCAGCACAAGTCTTCTTCTATGTATCATCTGGATCATCATCAAGTCATCTTCATCATCAATTCATCTTCATTGAGTCTATATCATTACTAGATCTTCATCAAGTCTGGATCATCACTGGATCTTCATCAAATCTAGATCAACACTAGATCTTCATCAAGTCTAGATCAGCACTGGATCTTCATGAAGTTTGGATCATCACTGTTAAATGGTGTTATCTCTCAATTATTCTCGTCATAGGAATTTCAACAGAGCCATCCCTTTTTCATGCTGGTTGTAGGCCTAGCCTCCATGTAGGTATTTATCTTCTTCGGCACTTATATCTGACCACATGTTAGAAAGGCCCTCCCAACACTCACATATGACCATCAGAGGAACACATCCACCACCATGTCAGAAAGGCACACCCAACACTCACATATTTCCATGGGAGGAACACATCCACCACCATGTCAGAAAGGTCGAATACTTACATCCAACCATGGGAGGAACACATCCAAGAACCATGTCAGAAATGCACAACACTTACATTCACCAGCATGATAGGACACACCTACTATAATCTGTGAAAATGCCTATCACTTGCAACCATCATCATGATAGGACACACCTACTATCATCTATGGAAGGGACCAACACTTACAACCAGTGGCATGGGAGGACACAACTACTACCATCCATGGAAGGGCCCAACACTTACAACCAGTGGCATGTTAGGACAAAACTACTACCATCCATGGAAGGGCTCTGCACTTACAACTGATCATTTGGGAGCCAATCCCATAGTCATATCAGAATGGCTCTGTACTTATATCTTATCATGTGGGAGCCAGTCCCATAGTCATATCAGAATGGATCTGCACTTATATTTGATCATGTGGGAGCCATTCCCACAGTCATATCAAAATGGATCTGTACTTATATCTGATCATTTGGGATCCAATCCCACAATCATTAGAATGGCTCTGCACTTACAACTAACCATGGAAGGAACCAATCCTATCACCATGTCATAAGGGCTCAGGGACTCATCACTTCCCCTTGGAAGGAACCTCGATATGGAGAACACCAAGCTTGTCCCTGATGTACTCAAACTTCAATGTAGCTAATGGTTTGTTCAACACATCAGATATCTACTCATCCGTTGCAACATATAGGAGCTTCACTTCTCCTCTCTACACCATATCCCTGATATAGTGATATTTGATCTTGATATGATTCGACTTGTCATGGAACACTAGGTTCTCTGACAACTTCAGACAGCTTTGGTTGTCACAATATATACAAGTAGCATCCAACTGGATATCAAACAAATTAGATAGTAGCTTCCTTAGCCACATTGCCTCACAAATAGCCAAACAAGCTGCAACATACTCTGCTTTGGCTATACTCAGTGCCACACAAGACTGCTTCCTACTAAACCAAGACATCACACCTGATCCCATACTGAAGTAGTATCTCAAAGTGCTCTTCCTATCAATGGAAGTGTCTGCCCAATCTGAATCAACATAACCTTTCAGGTTAATATTTTCACTCGCCTCATACTTGAGCCCATAATCAACTGTACCATTTAGGTACCTCAGAATATGCTTTGCAACAATTAGGTGAACATGTCTTGGATCCTTCAGGAACTGGCTCAATGAGTTCATGGCAAAGCAAATATCTGGTCTTGTATTCATCAGATACATCAAGGACCAAATCATCTAACAATGCATCATAGCATCAAATGTCTCTAATGAAGTATCACTCAATAGCTTCATATTCGATGCCATAGGTGTGGTTATGTCCTTGCAGTCCATCATCCTGAACCTCTTCAGGATATTTACTGCGTAATATTCTTGTCCCAGGGAGATTCCATCCGCATTCTTCCACACCTCCATGCCTATAAAGTAGTGCATCATACCCAATCCCTTCATCTCGAACTCAGCAGTAATATTCCCCTTTGTTTAAGCAATCAACCCATCCACACCTGTTACAAACAGATCATCTACATAAAGTAGGAGTATCACTGGGTTTCCTTTTTCAACCTTGTAGTAAAGCTTGGAATCTTCTTTACTCTTGGTAAAGCCCAAAATGGATAGGAAGCTATTAGTTATGCCATACCATGTCCTAGGTGCCTGTTTCAAACCCTACAGGGCTTTCTTCAATTTACACACATGAGTCTCCCTGTCATGTGTCTCAAAATCGAGTGGCTTATCCACATACACTTCCTCTTCTACTACACATTTCAAGAAAACAGTCTTGACATCCATCTAGTGTATCTTCCATTTCATCACTACAGCTAGAGAAAGTACTGATCTAATGGAAGTGTATCTAGATACAGGTGCAAAATTTTCTTCATAATCTATTCCTTCTTTCTGGGAGAAGGCATGAGCCACAAATCTTGCTTTATATTTCTCTATGCTACCATCTATAGCATGCTTGATCTTGTAGATCCATTTGGAAGTCATAATAAACTTCCCCTTTGGTATAGGGACAACATCCCAGACATCATTCTTCATGATCGACTGGTACTCCTTAATCATAGCATCCTTCCATTCTTTCTTCTATGCTACTTCTTCATAGTTGGAAGGTTCTTTATCAATGATTTCACATCATATGGCTACACATTTGGAGCAGGACCTAGTTCTCTTTCTTTATCTGTGTATTTCTTCTGGAGCCCCATATCTTTATACACCTTGGATAGCCTCTTGTACATATGCAAGTTTCCTCTTATGAGGATTCTTTTCCTGAGGTTCTTCCATTTCTCGATCCTCTTCTGGATTTACTTCGTTTATTATTGTATTAGGTATTTTGGGTACTTTTGTTTCTTTAGAGTCTTCAACTGGCCTCTTTCTAGATTTTTTGTAGGCTAAATATTTGTTAAATGTTATGTCTCTGCTAATGTCGATATTCTTGAATCCTGGGAAGTATATTTTGTAAGCTTTCAAGTTTTCACTATATCCCACAAATATACCGATCTTTCCAGAAGGATCTAACTTTGTCCTATTTTCTTTTGGAATGTGAGTGTATATTGGACAACCAAATATTCTGAGATGGCTGACCTTTGGTTTCTTTCCAGAGAAGACTTATTCAGGTGTCTTGTTCTCTAGCACTCTGTGTTGAGTACAGTTCTGTACATACACAGTTGTTTTGGTAGCTTCTACCCATAGATGCATGGGAATATCTTGATCAGGAAGCATTTCCCTTGTGGCTTCCATGATCGTTTTATTCTTCCTTTCTGAAACCCCATTCTATTGTGGGTTATATGGAGTGGTCAAATCCCTCTTAATCCCTTAATATCTGCATAATTATTTGAATGCATTTGATGTGAATTCTCCGCTGTTATCTGATCGAAAGATCTTGATATTCCTTTTTGTGTGATTCTCGATCAAGGCTTTGAATTCTTTCAACTTGCTGAATACTTCATCTCTGTTCTTCAAGAAGTATATCCATGTCTTTCTAGAAAATCATCAATAAAATAAACATATTATACATACCCACTTAATGAACTGGATGACATTGGCTCGCATACATCAGAGTGAATGATTTCCAAGATTCCTTTTGCCTTGCTCTCGCTACTTGGAAATGTCTTATTTGTGTTATTTCCTTTTGCACATCCTTTGCAGACACCGTGATGTTTTGCCTATATTTCTGGATTACCTTCAACAACTTTGCTTGCAAGTGGTAGTTCCCTATAGTGCACATGTACAAGTTTTTGGTGCCAAAGTTCATTTGGCTCTACTGACTCATGGAACAAGGCTTGTTCTGGATGGCCCTTTAATTTGTATAGTCCTCCTTCATGTTCTCCAATCACTACTGCATCATCTATAGTATTTCCTTTTGGCCACATAAGGACTTGGCCATCTATAAATGCAACCCTAGTTCCTTTTACATCCAATGCAGAGATGGAGAGAAGGTTCTTCTTTCATCCTAGTACAAATAGGACATCCTTCATCTTCATAGACTTTCTGGAATCTAGTTAATAGGACGATTCGCCACTACCTTTTATTGGATACTGGTATTCATATCCAAGTTTCACCTTGTGAGGTGACTTATGTTCAGAAAGTTTCATAAAGGATTCCTTGAATCCTACCATATGTTTGGAATCCCCACTATCAATGAGCCAATCATTGCTTCCATGTGTAACAGTGCCTATGAGGGCATAATTCAGAACACATTCTTTTTCACTGGAAGAATCATCACTTTCTTCTTTGGCTTTCTTTCTAGGAGGTTCATCATTCTTTGCAGTGTGAGCATGATGTCTTTTCTTGCTTCCCTTCTTCTTGTGAGATCCACTTTTGTTTCTAAGAAATTCTCTAGCATAGTGTCCTTTCTCATCACATGTATAGCATCTAATTTTAGACAAATATTTATTAGATCTTATAATATTACTTCTCTGGTGAGAAGGCTTACCTTTGTGATAGTTTTCTTTGCTACTCTTGGAGTGTACTCTGAGAGCTTGATCTTCACTTCCCATCTTTTCTTCTTGAGCTACTATCTGAGCTTCTTCTTATGAGCATTCCTCCTATAGTATACTAAATTTGACTAGCTTATTTCTGTCATGGATCCCTTGAATAAAAGAGTCCCATGATCTAGGGAGGCCATTTAAAGTGGTCATCACAATTTTTGCATTCTCTACTTCTTCATATACCACTTCAAGTTGTTCCTTGATCTGAGAGACCCTTGTAAACTAAGACTGGATGGTTTCCACATTTTGGTGTTAGATTTTATCATTCAAGCTAGCATTATGTTAGGATCTTTAACTGAGAGAATAATAAGTACAACAATCAAACACAAGAGACAATGAAAACAGTGTTTTTTTTTTGGGGAAACCATAAATGGAGAAAACCCCGCAAATTCCTCAGAGATAGAATTAGCACCAAAAGTAAAACCCCAAAATAGTAAGATGATCTCCCGACAGCAGTAACCTCTTTCTTCCTAGCCCCAGTGTCTTCTTCTTCCTCAGCTATGCGCTACAACAGAGTGTGAGTGAGTGTGTACTAAATAGAGAGGCTATCTATCTATTTATACTAATTCCCAACATTACTAAACCCTACTAGGGCCGACTTCTCTAGGAGAGTCTAATAATCCTAGTGCCCCGAAATTGTAGGGACTTTAACCCTTGATCAATAGGAGGGTTACCCACAAGAACTTGACATGACTTATTTACATTATAAAACCTCCCGATAGGAATATCAGGGCATGACATGACTCAAGTACATTACAAATACATCCTGGAATAAACATCAGGTTACAATACATAATAAATACAAGTGAATACATTCCAAATTTACATATACATCAACACTCCCTCTTAACTAGGAAGGTATTATCTTGACATAATTTTTCAGCACAAGTCTTCTTCTCTGTATCATTTGGGTCATCCTCAAGTTCTCATCATCTTCATCTTCAAGTCATCTTAATCTTCAATTCATATTCACCTGGATGTGGATCATCACTGGATCTGGATCATCATCACTGGATCTGGATCATCACTCGATACGGATCATCACAGGGTCATCATCACTGGATCTGGATCATCACTATTGGATCTGGATAATCACTCGATCTGGATCATCTCGGAGACATCATAACTAGATCTGAATCATAGCTCGATCTAGATCATCACTGGGTCATCATCATATGTGTTATCTCATGATTCTTCTCATCATAAGAATTTCTACAGAGCCAGCCCCTTTTCATGCTGGTTGTAGGCATACCTCCTTCTAGGTATTTGGTAGCCCTTATATCTAACCCTAATTCAGAATGGCCAGCACTTACATCTAACCTTGACTCGTCAGAAAGGCATAGCACTTACATCTGACCTCGACTCGTCAGAAAGGCACTTAGTCCTAGACTGAGGGTTCCTGGTAACTGACTAGGTGCCTCCATTCAAAGAATGGTAGTAGCCCTTATATTTGACCCTAATTTAGAATGGCCAACACTCACATCTGACCTTGACTCATCAGAAAGGAAGTATCCCTTACATCTGACCCTAAGTCAAAATGGCCAACACTCACATCTAACATGGAAGGAAACAATCCTCTCACTATGAAAGAATGGTGGTAGCCATTACATCTGATCATGTAGGAACCAATCCTATATTCACATAAGAATGGATAGCACTCACATCTAACCTTGACTCATAAGAAAGGAAGTATACCTTACATCTGATCATGTAGGAACCAATCCTACAGTCACATCAGAATGGCCGGCACTCACATCTGACATGGAAGGAAGCAATCCTCTCACCATGATAGAATGGAAACAACCCTTATATCTGATCAAGTGGGAACACATCCCTCAATCACATCAGAATGTCCATGCACTCATATCTAATCATGTGAGAACACATCTCATAGTCATATCAAAATGGCCTTCAGTCCTAAACAGAGTATTCCTGGGAACTGACCAGGCACCTCCATTCCAAGAATGGAAATATCCCTTATATCTAATCATGTAGGAACCAATCCTACAATCACATCAGAATGGCTCAGCACTCATATCTCACATGGAAGGAATCAATCCTCTCACCATGATAGAATGGCTCATCCCTTACATCTAACCTACTCGTCAGAATGGCTTACAGACTCATCACTTCCCCTTGGAAGGAACCTCGATGTGGAGAACACCAAGCTTCTCCCTGAAGTACTCAAAATTCACTCTGGCCAATGTCTTCATCAACACATCAGCTATTTGTTCGTCCATTGCAACATACTAGAGCTTCACTCCTCCTCTCTGCACCATATACCTGATATAGTGATACTTGATCTTGACATGCTTCGACTTGTCATGGAACACTGGGTTCTCCGACAACTTCACACAACTCTGGTTGTCACAATGTATACAAGTAGCATCCATTTAGAGATTAAATAAATTAGATAGTAGCTTCCTCATCCATACTGCCTCACAACTAGTTGAACAAGCTGTGACATACTCTACTTCAGCTGTACTCAATGCCACATGGGATTGTTTCCTACTAAACCAAGATATCACACCTGATCCCATACTGAAACAACATCCTAAAGTGCTCTTCCTATCGATGGCACTACCTGCCCAATCTGAATCAACATAACTCTCCAGGTTAATCTTCTGATTCACATCATACTTGAGCCCATAATCAACTGTACCCCTTAGGTACCTCAGAATATGCTTTGCAGCAATCAAGTGAACATGTCTCAGATATGTCAAGAACTGACTCAAGGTGTTCACAACAAAGCAAATATCTTGTCTAGTGTTCATCAGGTACATCAAGGACCCAATCATCTGATGATACATCATGGCATCAACCGCTTCTGATAAAGCATCACTCAATAGCTTCATGTTCGATGCCATGGGTGTGGTCATGGCCTTGCAATCCATAATATTGAATCTCTTCAGGATCTCTACCATATATTTCCCTTGTCCTACGGAAATCCCATCTGCACTCTGCCACACCTCCATGCCTAGAAGATAATGCATAATACTCAAGTCCTTCATTTCAAATGTGGCAGCAAGCTTTATCTTTGTATTAGCTATAAACCCATCCATACCTGTTACAAAAATATCATCTACATACAATAGGAGCATCACTGGGTTGCCATATTCAACCTTGTAGCAAAGGTTGGAATCTGCTTTACTCTTGGTAAAGCCCAAACTGGATAGAAAGATTTCAATTATGTCGTACCATGTCCTAGGTTCCTGTTTCAAACTGTACAGGTCTTTATTGAATCTACAAACATTAGACTCCTTGTCACGTGTCTCAAAACCGAGTGGTTGCTTGACATACACTTCCTCTTCTACCACACCATTCAAGAAAGCAGTCTTGACATCCATTTGGTGTATCTTCCATTTCATTACTATAGCCAGAGAAAGTACTGATCTGATGGAAGTGTATCTAGCTACAGGTGCAGAAGTTTCTTCATAATCTATTCCTTCTTTCTGGGAGAAACTATGAGCAACAAATATTGCTTTATTTTTCTCTATTCTACCATTTACAACATGCTTGATCTTGTATATCCATTTGGAAGTTACAACTGACTTCCCTTGTGGTCTTGGGACAACATCCCAAACATCATTCTTCATGATCGATTGATATTCTTCGATCATAGGATCCTTCCATTGTTTCCATTCTACTACTTCTTCATAATTGAAAGGTTCTTTATCGATGAAATCACATAGTAATTCTACATACCTGGAACAGGATCTGGTCGTCTTTCTTTCTTTTTTATTCTCTTTTGGAGCCCCATATCTTTCCGCACCTTGGATAGCTTCTCGTACCCAAGAAGGTTTCCTCTTATGAGGATTCTTCTCTATAGGTGGATCTACCAGTTCGTGAGGTTCTTCAAATTCTTGATCTTCTTCTTGAGCTTCTTCATTCATGGTTGTATCATGAATTATGGGTGCTTCTTCTTCTACAGGTTCTTCAGCAGGTCCTTTTCTGGATTTGTTGTAAGCTGAGTCTTCATCAAATGTCACATCCCTGCTGATGTCGATCTTCTTGAATCCTAGGACGTATATTCTGTAAGCCTTCATGCTTTAAGAGTATCCCACAAATATACCCTTCTTTCCTTAAGGATCTAATTTAGTCCTCTTCTCTTTTGGAATGTGTATGTACACTGGACAGCCAAATATTCTGAGATGGCTGAATTCTGGATTCTTGCTGGAAAAGACTTCTTCAGGTGTCTTATTCTTGAGTACTCTGTGTGGATTATGATTCTGTACATACACTGCTATTCTGGAAGCTTCTTCCCATAGATGCATAGGAATATTTTGATCATGAAGCATAGCTCTTGTAGCTTCCATGATAGTTCTATTCTTCCTTTCTGCAATCCCACTTTGTTGTGGATTATAAGGAGTGGACAACTCCCTCTTAATCCCTGAGTCTTTGCATAACTCTTTGAATTCATTTGATGTGAATTCTCCACCATTATCTAATCGAAAGGTCTTGATCTTCTTTTCTATGTGATTCTCAATCAAGGCTTTGAATTCCTTAAACTTTCTCAATACTTCAGCTTTGTTTTTCATGAAGTAAATCCATGTCTTCCTAGAAAAGTCATCAATAAAAGAAACATAGTATACATACCCGCTTAGTGAGCTTGATGACAGTGGACTGCATACATTGGAGTGGATGATTTTCAAGATTCCTTTTTCTTTTCTCTCACTACTTGGAAATGTCTTCTTTGTATTCTTTCCTTTCGCACATTTTTTGTAGACCCCATCATGTTTTGCTTGAATTTCTGGAAGGCTTTCAATAGATTTGCTTACAAGTTGTAGTGCTCTCTAATGCACACGTGCAATCCTTCTATGCCAAAGTTCATTTGGCTCTACTATGTCATGGACCAAGGCTTGTTCTAGATGCCCCTTCAATTTGTATATATCTCTTTCTTATTCCCCAATCACTACTACATCATTAATATTATTTCCCTTTAGCCACATGATAACTTGGCCATCTACAAATGCAACCCTCATGCCTTTTGCATCTAATTTAGATATGGAGAGAAGGTTCTTCTTGAGTCCTAGTACAAACAATACATCTTGCATATTCATAGACTTTCCAGAGTCTAGCTTATAGGAGGATTCCCCACTACCTTTTATTGGATATCAGTAGTCATCTCCAAGTTTCACCTTGTGAGGTGATTCATGTTATGAAAGTTTTAGAAAGGACTCTTTGAATCCTATCATATGTTTGGAAGCCCCACTATCTATAAGCCAATCATTTCTTCCATGTGTGATGTTTCCCGTGAGAGAAGAAATCAAGACATATTCTTCGTCACTTGAAGAGTCTTCACTTTCATATATGTTTCTCTTCTTAAAATGGTTCATCATCCTCTACAGCATGAGCATGATGTCTTCTCTTGTTTCCCTTTTTCTTATTTTGTCTTTCAGGACAATCTTTTGCAAAGTGTCCTACTTCATCACATGTATAACATCTGCTTCTAGAAAAATCTTTTCTAGAGTTAGTTTTATAGAAATGCTTACCTCTGGAGTGATGAAAACTTGTTTTTCTTTTCTTGGAATGAACTATGAGGGCTTGATCTTCACTTCCCATATTTTCTTCTCAAGCTGCTATACAAGCCTATTCTTGAGATAATTCTTCACATACTCTGCTGAACTTGACTAACTCCTTTCTGGCACATATCCCTTGAATAAATGAGTCCCATGATATAGGGAGACCATTCAAGGTGGTCATCACAACCTCTGCATTCTCCACTTCTTCATCTATTGCTTCCATTTGTTCCTTGATCTGAGAGACCCTTGTAAAGTAAGACTGGATGGTCTCAACACTCTAGATATTTACATTCATCAGTTGGTTTCTTAGAGTCATCTTCCAGTTTATGTTCTTCCCTTCAAACAATTTGGTTAGGGAATCAAACATAGCTTTAGGTGTCTTTAGGGAGGACACCTGTGGTATGAGGTGATCCTTGAATGAATCAGCAATGATCCTCTTTTCCATAACCAACTTCTTGTTGTGTAAGTCCTTAGCCTCATCCGCCTCTGGAACTGGAACCTCCTCATTGATATAGGAGTCCAACTCATTTTCTTCCAGGACCAGGGAGATCCTATATTTTCATCAAGCTTGGTATGATGAGACATCTTAACTGAGAACCTTAAATGGAAATACAAAACATTTAGATATTACCAGTTCAAGATGTCGGATCTAGTTTTGGAGTTGAAATTCTGCGATGTTGGTTTAGGAGCAGATTAGGGTTTTTATTTTCTGGAGTTCTTTCCAACCAAATGATTTAATATTGATCCCTAGCTTCTATTTTGAGGAGGATATCAATCCAGTCCTGGGCTCACTGAAAAATTCCACTTCTGTGGAAATTCCTAATTTTCGGCAGTAGTGTCGGGTTCAAAACTGAAAAACCTCAGAATTGGATTCTGCTTCAACAAAAAGAAGCGCCCTAGGGAGGAGAGTTATTCCAACCTTATTTTGCTGAAAATATATGGAGACAGATCCACAAAGTAGGAAGACCTAGTTCCTACAGCTGCAAAGTGTCTTCTTCTCGGGTTAGCTCTGATTCCATGTTAGATTTTATCATTCAAGCTAGCATTATGTTAGGATCTTTAACTGAGAGAATAATAAGTACAACAATCAAACACAACAAAAAATGAACACAATGTTTTTCCTCGGGGAAACTATAAATGGAGAAAACCCCGCAACTTCCTCAGAGATAGAATCAGAACCAAAAGTAAAACCCCAAAATAGTAAGATGATCTCCCGATAGCAGTAACCTCTTTCTTCCTAGCCCCAGTGTCTTATTCTTCCTCAACTATGTGCTACAACCAAGTGTGACTGAGTGTGTACTAAATAGAGAGGCTAGCATTCTATTTATACTAATTCTTGACATGACTAAACCATACTAGGGCCAACTTCTCTAGGAGATTCTAATAACCCTAGTGCCCCAGAACTATGGGGACTTTAACCCTTGATCAATAGGAGGGTTACCCACAATAACTTGACATGACTTGTTTACATTATAGAACCTCCTGATAAGAACATCGAGGCATGACATGACTCAAGTACATTACAAATACATCCCAGAATAAACATCAGGTTACAATACATAAGAAATACAAGTGAATACATTCCGAAGTTGCATATACATCAACATTTGGATCTTTACATTCTTCAATTGGTTTCTCAGAGTCATCTTCTGATTTATGTTGTTCCCTTCAAACCATTTGGTCAGGGCATCAAACATAAATTTAGGTGTCTTTAGGGAGGACACCTATGGTATGAGGTCATCCTTGATTGAATCAGCAATAATCCTCTTAGCCATGACCAATTTATTTTTGTGTAAGGCCTTATCCTCATCTCCCTCTAGAACTAGAACCTCTTCATTGATGTAAGAGTCTAACTCATTTTCTTCCAGGACTAGGGAGATCTTATACTTCTAGGATCAAAAGTTATCAGCTCCCTTAATATTTTCATCAAGATTGGTATGATGAGACATGTTAACAGAGAACCTCAAATGGAAATGAAAAAGATTTAGATCTTACTAGGTTAAGATGTTAGAATTGGATCTGGAGATGATTTTTTGTAGAGTTGGTTCAGGAGCAGATTAGGGTTTGAATTTCCCGGAGTTCTACCCAACCAAAAAATTTGATCTTGATCTCTAAACTTCGATTTTGGGGAGGAGATCAATTTAGGCCTGGGCTCACTCAAAAATTACACTTATGTGGAAAGCCCTAATTTTTGGAAGTAGTGTAGGGTCAAAAATTTAAAATGCTTAGAATCAGATTCTGCTTCGATAAAAAGATGCGCCCTAGAGAGGAGAGTCAGCCCAACCTCCTTTTGCTGAAAATCTATGGAGAGAGATCCAAAAAATAGGATGCCCTATTTTCCGTAGCAGCATAGTGTCTTCTTCTCAGGTTAGCTCTGATACCATGTTATATTTTTATCTATTTTAACAATATGATCATAGGATCTTGTGTAAGAGAATAACAAGCACAACAATCAAACACAAGAGACAATGAACAAAAAGTTTTTCCTTGGGGAAACCATAAAGGAGAAAACCTGGCAACTTCCTTAGAGATAGAATCAGCACCAAAAGTAAAACCCAAAAATAGTAAGATGATATCTCGACAGCAGTAGTCTCACTACTACATTTCGACCAAAAATCCGACGACTGTCATGTCGGATTTTCGACACTTTGCTGTCGCATGTACGACACTTTGATTTTTTTTTAAGCGTCGAAAACTTGTCGTCGGTTAGCCGACACCTAAGTAACCATCGGTTAAGTGACACTTAAATAACCGTCAGTTAAATGTAAAGCGTCTCTTAAGCGACAGAATATTATCGACGGTAGTGAATTTTTTTTTAGAAAATAGCCTTTATGCCGTCGGTTAAGCGACAGAAGATCCGTCGGATATGCGACGGTGAGTCAATTTTTTTTAAAAAAAATATTACACAAGAGCTTGAGAAACCATCAGACAAGCGATGGATAACGATAAAGCATCGCATAAACGACATTAATAGGCATCGGTAAAGTGACGAAGATTGGCATTAAGCGTCGCTTAAGCGACGGCAGTGAAGTATTTTTAAAAAAAAAATATTTGCAAATTCAGACACTCAAACATACATTCAAATCATGGTATAGACTGTGGTTTTGGTCTACAATTGAACCTCATCCCATTATACCAACTTCTAGGGTTTCAAAATTAGGCTTTTCTTCAAGTCCCATCCTTCAAACCAAGATCTTTCAAACCACCAAAAGAACTAGGGTTTCACAGCCCCGGCATCAAAGAATTATGGGCCAAAAGATTAGCCATCTTCGTGGTGACTTTTGAAATCGTGCAAAGTCTCCTTGTGAATAGAAAATTGTGTTGTTTCCCATTTCATCTAAAGGATCTATATAGTAATCTACAAGCTTCTCCTCCATCCTTTCATTGTAAGTCAACCTTCCATCTACTTCAATGAAGTCAATGTTTTATCAAATCCCTTAATACTTAGTTCTATCATAATCTCGAGACAAATTAATGTAAGTGCCAATGCCAATATTTGTATTTTAATGTGTTTAGAAATATTGTTTGTTGATGGACAAGTTTGTAATCATTGTCATGTCAAATTTTAATTATATTTATAACAAAAGACATTTTAATAGTATATCCGCTCCATGCCAAGGCCAAAAAATGCAGACATTCTCAATAACATGATATATCCAACTTTCATAACAAGTACTGAATAGACCTAATCTTACATGATATGACATGAATGGAGAAATTGCATACCAAATGTGTACTTAACATGTTTGCATCAAATATGAACCTGTAGGAGTGTTCTTTTGTTGAAAAGCACAAGTTAGCTTGACTAGTTATCGAAAGGTATCATCCTGTGACGTTTGATCCAGCTTTTGATAATCTTACCTTGCTCAATGAATGTCATTTGACTGTATTTCTAATATAAATAAAAATAATGAATGTCATTTTACTGTATTTTACCTTGCTTTATATATATAAAAATAAAATAGTCCTCCAAGCCAGGCCATCCCTATAACATCTCTAGTTTATTGTGTAATTTACCATACCTCTTAGATATAGTATAAAAGAATGAGGCCAATGGAATCCCTAATGCAGTTTCCCCTCTTTATGTTGTTAATGTCTTTAGCATTATTTATAGTCAGAAGAATGTAATGTTAACTGTAGTACCTTTTTCAGCAGTGTTTTGACATGCCCATATGCCTCCCTCAAAAGTCTGACAAGGGATGTGGATGTTAAAGATAGAAATTCATGTTATTTGACAAACAGAGAAGCTTTAGTTATGTGTTGCTTCTTCAATTCTAATATCTTATTTTTTACTGCCTCTATATGAGGTGACTGATCTATTGCAATTTGCCATGTATATGTATACGTTTGATTTATAACACAATGGTATTTCAATCATGAAAAACAATTTCAATCACCTATCTGTATGTTTAATTTTGTTGCAAGATACAAGACAATGGAAACTACATACAAACTGAATTTAACACGTAACTATTATTTAGATATATAAACAGGAAATTTAACCATCTTTTTCAATACCACAATATCAAGAATCCTGGAACACACTTAGTTCAATAGAAAAAGGAATGCAATCCTAGTCACACTATACTCTTTTCTGGTGCAGAACCTAAATTGCTGTCGATGAAGTCGACAAGAAAAATAAAATCAAAAGTATAATTACACAGAGAAACTATGAAAAAACTACCATTGTTAAAGAAAGTTAACACTAAAACAATGACATTTTTCACATACAAATCTCACAGTTTCTAATCAATAAATCATGTAAAGGGACAACTATAAGCATGAACCATACCAGACACCCTCCTGCAATAATACCAGTTATTGCAACTATTTCTTTGACTGCAGCGATTCCAAGAGCTTCAGCGATGGCTTGAAATCCAACCTGCAAAATAAGTCCTTCAGTCTCACAATATCATAGTCCATCTAAAACCATGTATGTGGACCCCAAAGTATGTCAAATCTGTGAATTCTAAAGATTGACAATGTTCATGCAATGCTATTATTTCATGAATGTGTATTCATTCCCCTGGTCAACAATACGGGAGAATGCTACAGTATGCTACAATGTTGTCTAATGGGCCAATGGCCACATTTGTTGATGTACATAGTGTCACTATGATAGTTGTTGCATTAGGAGCCTTCA
>LPNX010768606.1:38866-62787 GCA_001517045.1 Pseudotsuga menziesii
TCCTCTATTTCCAGGAAAAAAAGATATTGGGTGCAAGCAAAATACTGGTTTTGGTTCACAATATCAATGGCCTCCTCCAAGCTCCCAGCCTGTAAATTACCATAGAAACAATAAATAAGAAAATTTCCTAATATGGACAAAAATTAAGAAATAAGAATTTAATTAAAACAAAACTACCAAAACCATACCTCCATTTAGAGTAGGACAGGCCTGAAAATTTCTTCCTGCACATAACCAGGAAAACAATGAAGCAATTTTTTATGTCAGGAAGCTTACTCTGTGTATAAGCTAAAAATGCGTTAGAAGAAGATTTTATGGTATCTCACCTTGTAACACTCCATATCACTAGTTACATTAGATAGAATAGTAGGACCGATAAAGTTCCCTTCCTTGTAATTAGGGACCTGTAGACATCTTAAGCAATGGCGTGATAATAGTAAAACATCTTTAAAGTTTTAAACATAATTCTTCAATTTACAATCAGGTTTTTTAGCAACCTAGAAAACAAGTTCAAATACACATCAATATCAATGATTTACTGAATTTTAAACTGTGAAGTATCTATTCAAATTTATTAAAATGAAATATCAATTTACTAAAACTCTGCAGATATAGAACATTTACAATGGCCATCTAAGGGAGCCAATTCTCTTAGAGTTGTAGCCAGCTAATAGTCGAACCCATCCTAAGGTCCAATGGAAACCATCATCTGGCAAGACCGTCCTTCTGAGTCAATTCTCTCCATTTTAAAACTTTCCTATTCATAGACAAACGTCTTGCCTTTTATGCATAGACAGTACTTTTGTCTTCATTTTGAAGCCTTTCAATTAGGTATGGCGCCGGTGTATATGGATTTTCTGCGTTTTATGGGCGATGATAATGAAGCAAAGAATTTCAGCTATAGCCTTGAAGTTGGGGCCAATGGAAGAAAAACGATCTGGCAAGGAGTACCAAGAAGCATCCGAGACAGTCATCGGAAAGTTCGTGAGAGCCATGATGGGTTAATTATTCAGAGAAACATGGCATTGTTCTTTTCAGGTGGAGATAGGAAAGAGTTGAAGCTAAGAGTCACTGGCCGAATCTGGAAAGAACAGTGAAGCATAAGCTTTCTCACATTTAGCTGGGGTATTAAGAAAAGTGTAGGTTATTTCTAGAAAGTAATCCCTTTAGAAACATCAGTCGAATTATTTTGTAAAGCAGCAAGTTTATTAAGGATTGGCTTAAAAATATATACACAGTCTCTACAATTTGGAAGCAGATTTTGTTCAGGCAGTGCAGGCCAAGTAATATCACTTTATATTCTTGGGATTTTCTATGCCTACGATCCTATTTCTCTATTACAATATGATGGGTGGCTGTCATGGTGTATGCTTTCAGATAAATGGCATTACTGAACATTGCCATTGTTTACTGAATTCTAACATCTGTATAGTTCGATTCTCCTCAATGGTCAGCTACCTGCAAACCTACATGGTCAGGGGCCAGAATCATGTAAAGTTGGTTTGTTATTTTGTTGGGGACTAAAAACGCTTCACAAGTGATTTACTCGTTTATCACTGTCTTAATAAGTATATTGCTAATAAACAAATGACTTGTATATGGAGTGCACGAATCTCGTTGTCTACATTGCATACATGACATCTAGATGCTCTGTTTAGAGTAAAAGTTGATCGAAAAATAATATATAAGCAGAGAGTTTGGGAGACATTTAGATCCTATTAAGAACCTCTCTTTTTATCTAAGTCAAACCGTGTGTAGAAAATCTAAGAAATGCTTCCCCACATTCATTGATGGCATCCCTACTAAACCTGTCAGCATAGACTAGCACAACTCACCTAGGGTGATTTGAACCATGCACAGCAAAATTGCTTCCCCACATTTATTGATGGCATCCCTACTAAACCTGTCAGCATAGACTAGCACAACTCACCTGAGGTGATTTGAACAATGCACAACAAAATTGGTGACAACTGGTTGAGTTAACCCTTGGGCTAGATGTATTAAAACTGTTATCATGCATGAAGAGGTGTTTATAAATGTAAAACAATAGTTGACTCCAACCTTTTGCAAGTGAATCTTATAGCATCTCAAAAGTACAAAACAATCCCAGAAGTTTACGCCTCTTAAGGTTGAAGAGGGATTACTTTTGGGGTTCTCTTTAACCAGACCAGCTATCATATCCTTACTGCTGCTATAAAAACTCATCTTGTCAAATTTGATGAGGGCTGGCCACAAAAGTGACTTTTGGATAACACATATCAAGCTCCATCTAGTGGGTTGTTTTCAACTAAATAGGGTTTCTAGATACTACAACTACTTAGATTAACAACACTTTTGGTTTTGGAACCTATATCTTTTTGTCAGAAGGTAAAGTGCTTCTAAAACTGTGGTTGGAGTTTCACTAGATATTGGATAGATTTACTTTCATCTCTCTTACTTTTATATCCCACACTTACATTATGTGGTGGCTTGTGTAGCAATGTTCCACCAAGTTCCTAGAATGTGGGGTTGCGGGAGAGGGTAAACACATTCAATGGATATGTCAAATGGTTGGTTCCACTATATAGTCGAACCAATCAATGTATGGTTGGTTCCACTATACATTGATCCAAACATACACATTGATTGTCCTTTGTGCACTAATCATATTGGACTTTCTGCAAATTTATTGATTAGATGGAAGCATACAACTTTTAGGGAACGCCCCCTCCCCCAAGACTAAAAAAGTACCAATACAAATGAAGAGGCGTCTAGCAGTGGAAAAGCTAGGCGGCCTATAATCATTATGTAGGCCCACTAGTGCAGATACTCTAAATTGATTGAAACTGTGAGAATTCATTTTGTCAAATTTGATGAGGGCTGGCCAGAAAAGTGAGTTTTGGATAACACTATCAAACTCCATCTAGTGGGTTGTTTTCAACTAAATTGGGTTTCTAGATACTGCGACTACTTCGAATAACAACAATTTTGGTTGTGGAACCTGTACCTTTTTGTGAGAAGGTAAAGTGCTTCAAGAACTGTGGTTGGAGTTTCGCCAGATAGCGGAAAGATTTACTTTCATCCATTTTAATTTTATATCCCACACTTACATTATGTGGTGGCTTGTGTAGCAATGTTCCACCAAGTTCCTAAAATGTAAGGATACAGGAGAGGGTAAACACATTCAATGGATATGTCGAGTCCTCCCCCCACCCCCACAATATTTTAAAAAATGTCGTAGGGTACATCTAGGTCTACAACATATAGGACCCCACCCAAAATACTAAAAATTTTAAATTAGAATATAAGAAACTCAGACATAAATAATAAATCATTGAAATTTTATAATCTTATACATAATATAACATAATAATTAATAAATCATAACTCATAAACCATATATAGACTATGACCATTGTATTTCTCATTATCTTTAGAAAATTGAAAAAATCTAGAGGCAAAAATTATAGTTTTGCCGGTACAGTTTTGCTAGTTCAACAATCAGCAACACCAACATCACAGAACATGGAGGGCTTGGTGCTCTTGATTAAACATCAATTCCATATCCTTATACACAATGGAATGCAATAGACATGGTGCAATCTGGCCAATCCTAAAACCTTGAATCCTGTTAAGTCTAACAATCAATAATCAATCCTGCTATTTCAACAATCAACAACACCAACATCACAGAGGGTTTAATGCTCTTGATTAAACATCAATTCCATATTCTTATACACAATAGAATCCAATAGACATGGTGCAATCTGGCCAATCCTAAAACCCTGAACCCTGTTAAATCTACTCAATTCTGAATGGGATATGGAACTCTATTTTCTCTATCTAAAGTTTGATAACGAGCCTGGGAACATCTCATTTTGTAAACTATAATAAAAGGGAGCCTAGGAGCATCTCATTTTTTTGGGAATGTTCCCTAGCTTGTGTCCCAAAAAGGGACATGGGAGACATTCCGCTCGGAGTACCCACTTCCCGGGAGCGTGGGTATTGCAGGAAGTCAATCCTCTACTCTCAGAAACATGTTCATGTGTAACACTGTTGTATAGACTTGTAGTGAAGTACCCAAGATTCTTATTGGTTCCATTAATCAAAATTTAACAAAAGGGAAGGCTAGAACAGAAGCACGAGTTATGTCATCTTGGCTTCAACCCAACATTGAAAAGAGTTATGTCATCTTGGCTTCAACCTAACATTGAAAAGCTTTGATCCTTCCCTCTCTAGGTGAGGCTTCCTAACCTCTCTATTTTACTCTGGTATGAGGAGATGTTGTAGAGTATTGGTAAGCATACGACATGCTAACATTTTTCTGGCGTTTCTGTAGATAGTGGGATCCTCTATTGCACCATAATATGCAAGGAAATTGACACTACCAAAGGATTATCGTCAGAATTGAGCCTATCTTCTGATTCCTTCTGTCGGGCTCTGAAATTTTGGATTATGAAAACCCGGAGTTTCATTGCAAAGGTTGCCATGAAATAGTTCATGCCACTTCCTCCCATCCAAAAATTCAAAAAGCAGGCTCTAAGAAAAAGAAAAGGAAGAGGAAGAAGACATCAACGGTCAAGGTGAATGAGAAAAGAAGAATTAACCCATTTTCGTTGCCAGATGAAAAACTAAACAATGAGGAAAAAGAAATAAGTTTCCATCTCAGGACACAGAAGTAGTGCAAGATTAGAACAACCACAAAAATAAGAGCCCTTGCAAAGAGATGTCCCCGATAAATTCAGATAAGAAAACCCTTTCAACATCTTAGAACCAAACCAAAAAAGAACAAGCAACTCCAGTTATTGAAGAAGAACAGGTAATGGGGCAAGCAGTTCCTATCACTGAAGAAGAACAAATAGCAGAGCAAGCAAATCCCGATCTTGAAGAAAAAGCAGCAGCATCGATTTAGGATTCTGATGAAGAACCTCAAAGATTGTAGAACTAGAATAATTACATATTAATCTGGAATCTGTTAATCTCAAAGAGGGATTAAAAATGCTAAGATGGTTCTATGCTTGTTATGTTTTTTTTTCAAGCATCCACTCCCTCTTTTTTCTTTATTTTTGACATGTGGGATATCAACTTTTTTTCCATCTTGTTATATTAACATTACACAAAGAGTTGAAATCTTTTCCACCTGGGCTTATCAAAGAATCTCACTTCTCTCAGTAACAGGACAGCCTTCAACAATGCCATAAAAGATTAAATATTTAAGATGTTTGCTACAACACTGTGAAATGGGTAGGTAAAGGAATGGCTATTCTCTTGTAAAAATATCATTTTATGTATTCTTTGAAAGCAAAACACTTTGAATTGCTCCCAGTAATATAAGCATCACTTCTCTTAAGAATAATAGTAAAAATAACAATAGAGCTATCCTCTATAAGCATATCCTACAAATGACAGTTATAAACTGCCACTGTATCTACTTAAAAAACCATTTCATCCCAGATTTGTTCAAAAATCAATGAAAGCCAAATCCATTACGCATTCCATTTCAATCAATTTTTTTTCATTGCAACCCTGCTTTTTTATCTGCATTTTGCAGCTTCATGAAAAATATAGCATGCCACTGCAGCCCTCTCAGAATTGTCTACCATTATAAGAGGAAAAGCATAAGCACAAATGCCTGACGTCACCGCCTGCTGCAAATGGCCTAAAACTAAACTCCATTCAAACGTTGGGAGAGTGTGAAAAGTCATATATAGAGAGAAATTCATCACAATCTTACTAACAGCAGGAATACTTAACAGAACTTTAAAAAACAATCAATAAGATCAAAAGATATCTATCATATCGAGCATGTTAGAAAAGCACTAGCAGATCACCCTGCATTATTGAAAAGCAACCAAAAAGATTAAAGGATACCTATCATGTTGAGCTCTCTCAATACGAGAAACGTACAAGTATTATTTTATCCCTATGCAAAATATATCCCTCAAGAGGCCGTGATACATGATTTTAACATTCAAAACCATTCTGGTCAATATACCACTGCTAAAGATTTGGTATTTATCCTAACCAAATCAGGCAATTTAAGTTTCAAAAACACCATTATGACCGATATCGTTCACATGGCTATCCTATAGCTTTTCTGATTCAAAATTTTCCAATACAATTTCCCTGTGCAACTCTCACAATCTTATGTTGCCAGAAACATTGATTATCAGTGCTTTTATCAGCACTGGACATTTCCATTCTCAACCCCCTGAGTAACAAATCCACTTTTCATTGTCATCAAGCATGCCTTATGCGTCTATTTCCCTACATCTTCTGCTTAAGATAAACACATTTCCGTTATCTCCATTGACTCGATGGACAGTGCAGGATGTAAACTTAATAGCGATTCTTGATGATAAGATGAGCTTTACCATTCTGTTCTTTTTTTTTTGTTTATCTGAAAACATGGGTTTAGAAGTTGTTACTACTTTTCCAGAGCTTGGATTGCTGGCAGCTGGGCTAATTTTTGAAACTGCAAGCAATCCAAGCTCTGGAAAATCTAGAAATATATGAAACTGGAAGAGCATTACGGACCTTGCAAGAAAAGTTCTTATTGATGGATTCATCTTCTTTGGCTTCATGGCTGGAAAAAATGCTGCTAGGATATACTGCTCAATCAGCTGTAGGTGATTTGCTTGTTAAGGATATACTGCTCAATGGTCTTCTCTGTGTAAAACGATACCATCCTCTCTCTGTGTAATCTCTGTGTAATGGGGGGAATAAAGGGATTGGGTACAATCAGAGTAGCCATACATCTAGAGGAGCTATGCAAGCAAGCCAGAGATCATTGTAACTTGGAAGAATGCAAAGATGATGCACTGTTTTCACTAAATTTCTGCTTCAAGCAGGTTATGACAAGCCAAAGCAGGAAGAGCTGTTGGGGAAGCTAGGAGCTAGCTTTAAGCTTATAGAGTCTGTACTTGGAACTCTGACAAAGTTTAGAGGAATTGTGAGCAAAGAAAACACAGGGAACCTATAGCAGTCCTGGGCACACCTACATGGATTATGGGCACTTTTCAACCCCAAAACAGTCTCATACAACTATGAAGAAGCAAAAAGCCAAAAAAATTGAGCATGTAACAGCCTCTAATAATCAATCTTGTGTGTGAACAGCAGTAGGAGAAGTGTGTGAACTTGTTATGAGGCGTGCCTTATCCATCACCTAACCCCACCAACATTCTACCAACAAAAAGAACATATGGATCTGGAGAGGCAGTCCTAGGCATACCTAAGCCTTCAAAATGCAACCTGCGCCATTATATCAACATTCCTCAGCATTATTTAGTGAAACCTAGGCATGAATGAGAAGTTCTGCAATAAAATTGTCTTTAAATACTAAACGACGGTAGCCTCTGTGAGATAAACAATGGAGTAGCAGTTTGCATCAAGACAACAGTATAAACAATGGAGTAGCAGTTTCTGGAATATGTGTGGTTGTCCCAAATAAAATTTCAGGTCTGCAATCTATTTTCTGCATTTCCGCTGTTCATGAGTTTATAGTCATTATTTATATGCAAAAGCTGCTTAATGTTAAATGCATTCCTGAAATCAGTTGTCATTAAACTGTTTGTCAAAACCTCTACACCAAGAAAACACTAAAACTCAGCATCCTTCACAAAGCATATCAGCAGTTCAGAGGCACTTAAGGTGGATTGTATTGAAGTGTTTGACGAAATCTCCCAACCAAGAAGCCCTTAAAACATAACAGCAGTCCATACAAAATATAACAGCAGTTAAGGAGACCGTATAGTGGCTTATATCAATATGTAACTGTTTGTTAAAGGTAAAGGTCTGAGATACATTAGGCCTAACAAAGCGGAGCACCTCCAAGGAATGAGGAGAAATAGCCAAGTAATGTCCAAGCCAAGCCTCAACGTCCACAAAGTGAAGTCACTCCACTAGGATAGGCCCCAAAACATGCAACAGGTCCACAAAACAGGGTAGTTGGACCTTAGATCTAGGGATTGATCATCCTAGATATCCTCCAATGCTAGCTGTCTTCAAAAGGTGTAATACATGGCATAAAACACCTTCAAGGTGGGATGCCTCTATAAATAAGGGAAGATACCCCTCAAGTGATGCAAAGATTCTCTCACAATGAAAGGGCTCTTCAATGGTGAACGCTTGCCATAAAACTAGGCATATAACCATGCAAAAATCTTTTGACAATGAATCGCTCAACCACAAATGGCCACAAATAATGTGTAGCTGCTCTCCAAAGTGGGACATCCTCCATAAAGTACGTGCACCAATAGGTCAAAGGTCAACTATCCAAAGAAAGAAGCCCCCAATGGTAGGGCGCTACATCCAGAGATGGGACATAAAACCTCAAAGTGATTTCTTGTCTCAAACCACCCTCAATACATACTCAACAACCTCTTAGACTAAACTGACAGTTTGTTACAGGATTTTTTTGGCAATAGATCTCAACATAGTGTTGATACCAATTGTATGGCTGTAGGTGATAGTCAAAATGCACAGCTTGAGGGTGGTTTAATGACTGCAGACTGGTTTGTATAATGCTGGAATACAACACAGAGAAGGTTGTATGCTAAAGGTCCAGCAAATCACTATTGTTTCTTGTGAATTAGTCAATACTCCAACCAAAAAATATACCTCGGAACAGAGCAAAGGAGTTGAGAAGAAATTTACACTTATCAAGCTTGAGATTGCTGTGGATATATATATATAAAATTTTAGCTCATTTAAAGGGAAACGCTTGTTTATAAGTGTCTCCAGCCCAGGCTCCAGGCTCCGCACATACTACGCCAATTATAGCAACACCTTGGCCAAAAAGAACCAAAAAAGCCCTAAATAACATCTGCCGGATGCAGAAAAACTTAACAAAACCATCGCAGCCTCAACAATAACAGCGGCTCGAACAATCTTGCCGTGTACCGGAAACTAAACTAGAATGTTTCCAATTTTAACATATTTTCAACCAAAAGCATTCACAAATTCACAAATCGTAGCAGTTTTAAAAGTCTTACCGCATGCCATGCCACGGTTTAAGCCATCCTCCATCAAATTACACCGATTCTTGGCAATTTAGACCTTGACTTCGAATCTAAACATTTGTCCACCAAATTCGTCCAGCCGCGCTCCAGCAGTGGTAATCGGCGGTGGAACACGCTGTCCGAGCGCCTTGGACTTTGTACAAGAGGCTCAAAAAACAAAATCTATATCAGACTCGATGCGAATCGAACCACAGTTCTCTTGTTCACGGATAAAATCCAGCTCAAACATTCCAACGATGAAATGAAGCTTTAGTGAAGGTGAAATGTTTAATCAATGATCTATTTTTTTGATGCGCCGTCGCTTAAGCGACGCATAAACAATAACAATAAATGGAAAAACAAAATGCCATGGAGCTTTGGTGAAATGTTTAATCAATGATTTTTTTTGATGCGCCGTCGCTTAAGCGACGCTTATGAGGCTAGCCGTCGCTTCAGCGACGCTTATGGCCAAAATTTAAAAAAAATAATTTAACTTTCTGATTTTTGATAGGTTTAAAAGAAAAAATCCACGCGCCGTCCGAAGTAACCGTCGGATTTTGGATCGAAATGTAGTATTGTCTCTCTCTCTTGTCCCAGCTTCTTCTTTCTCTCTCAGTTATAACTCACTAGGGCCGACTTCTCTAGGAGATTCTAATAACCCTAGGGCCCCACAACTACAAGGACTTTAACCATTCAACAATAGGGATGGTTACCCTCTATGAATTTACATCACTTGTTTACATTATTGAATATCCCGATCGGAACATCGAGGCATGCCATGACTTAATTACATTACATATACAACCCAGAATAAACATCGAGGTACAATACATAAGTTATACAAGTGAATACATTCCAAAGTTACAAATACATCAACATTTCATCTAATATTTTCCTCTATTTGGATCACTATACATAACTAGAATATCACTCTGAAGCTTATTAATTTTTTGTTGATATGTTATACAATCTTCTCCCGCTTCAATTGATTTTATAATTTTGACACGGTGGATAGAAATTTATAATTTTTTAGTGTGGCTTTCAACAAGTCAGTTTAGATCACCTCTCTAGTATGCTTATGCAAATGGATTTTGTCTGGTATTTGAATTTTTTGCAAATTGAGTCTCATTTCTAAAATTCTGTCATGAGTGGCCACTGCTAAGTTAAGTTATTTTTCACATGATCCTTTATAGTAAGTGATGAGTGAAACTTCCTTATATGAAATATCCCTTCCTTAAGGAAAAATATTCAATGTTTTCTCAGAAGAAAACTATTTCTCCTGCCCATATCTAGTATACAAGTTATTTTTGGACTCATACCTTTCATTAGAACCAACTTCATGTGCCTCTAAAAAATTATATTCCTGGATTTGAAAAGCCGGGCCTTGAAATTTTTCCTTTTCTTTCATCTTCTTGTCTTCAAATTCGATCATTTCTCTATCTAAATCCACTCTTGGTCTTTTTGCTGCCTCTTGGTCTTCATCTTCAATTTCTATTATTTTTGAAAATATTATTTTAACAGTGATATTAGCTTTACTGGGAGTTGGTATTATCATGGCAGTAGATTTTATTATGGAAAAGGGATTTGATATTCCATTAAATTAGCTCTTTGATCTAATCCCTCTATGTCATGGTGATCAAAATATTTATATTTATTCTATTTCTTCCTCTGTGATATTATATGATGAGGATCATAGCTGATTTTTGAGGCCTTCATAAAATTCACGGCTCGCAGCAATCCGTCAATCATTGAGATAAAAAAATTGTTTTTTACAATAAAAGGACCTACATTCGATGGAAATTTGATCTCTGAAGCCTTTTTGAAATTGAAAAAGTGCTCATTCTCAACAATGATCCTCTATCTGATAGATTCGAGGAAACAATTATGGGTGTGAGAAATGAAGGTATAATGTAGGGATCATGCACAAAACCATATACTCTAATGATAATATGTTCCTTTAGAAGGAACTGGTTTCCAAATTTTCTATTTGGGATGAATTGCAACACTTCTTTTAGTTGTGGAAAAACTTTGGGTAGCTTATCCTGATTAATTAATTTGTACACTTCTGCCATAATGAGTTTCATATAATTGAAGTGTTGTTTCTGATCTTAGAAGTGAACACTATCTCTAAGAACTGTAAATTTTCCTCATTGAAGAAGAAGAACATACTGACAAAATAAGATTGAAATTTGAACTGTTCGGTTATATGGAAATTCACTAGTTGTGAATGAATATTCTCAAGTTCTAGGAATTCATCCAATTTAAGGAAACAAGACCGATTGAAATCAGACTCAAGCTGATGCAAATTCAACCTAAATAATAGACTCAATAAGACTCCAAGTACAAACCTATCACTGCCCAACCCTAAAAAATGACTCAATGGGGAAAGGAACAATTGAGACTCTTCATTAAATAGGTTAATATTAAGGGGAAAAGGCTCATTTTCAACAAAAAATTTAGGTTTAATGATTTTAGACAAAAAGGATTGCTTATCTTCTGTTCTAGCATGCATATATAGTTCAATTACATTTTCTTCAACAGAATCTTCTGGGTTTCGGGAAAAATATTGGGGTACCAATGACGCTACTCTAACAACCAATAAATTAATAGGGAAAAGGATTATGGATTGGTTAGAATCCATTATAATGCATGCCAATTGAGAATAGTTGGATGTACACAAAGTGAAAAATATGGAAAATTAAGGTTTTGGTCTAGACATAAATAGTGGAAATGGTACCTATGGATGTCGTGTAAGTGAACTTATTGTGCTTCTAAGGTTTTCAGTCTTTTATTTAAGTCATGCACCAGGCCAAAAGAAAAACTGTATCGAAAACATCCCCATCCCTGTATTCAAAATTTTAATTAGGTTTATTGAACTCTCTGACCTACGCTTCAACTTCACCTTCTCCTCCCATTTTAAAACTAATTTGACGGGTTAAGATACATGGCCTACTTGGAAAATGATGGTTGGAAAGAAGAGTTCTAAATCAGATTCCAAATGTGGAGCCATATTTTTCGTTGGGTGCAAAATGTGAATGTCATATTCCACATGAATTTCCATTATTTAATATTACCAAAAGTGGTTTTAGGATTGTGGGAGGTGTTTTATTCTTACCACTATTCATCCAGTGGAATGATTCTTTTCTCACCACATAGAAGACAGTAAAAATTATGCTACCCCTTTACTATCCCATCCTCCTTGCAATTTGAGAGCACAGAATGCAGTCCAACTGCCAATATCCTTCCCCTCTGTATTAAATTGAGCACATAGATATATAGACAAACACACAACTCACAAGATATATCACACAATTTACTCAACAATTGAAGAATGAAACAGTGCAAAAATGGCTTGAAGCTGTGAATTCTTTCATTAATCAGAAAAGTAATTAGATAATAATTACAATGTAATACAATGGCTAAATAGCCACAAGCAATTCAAATCCACATGCGAAAATTCGAATTGATTAGACTCTACTCGACTATAGGTAACTAAGACCTTGTCTAAATCATTATCGGAGGACTCAATAGTTAACTGACCTTGTCTAAATCATTATCAGAGTTCATCGAAGTTGTAAAACACAACTCAAGTGTCTAATTCAGTGTTAACTAAGGCTAACTGACTATGGTAGGTGAGGAATGCGCCTCTCCTACATGCAGCCATGCAAACCTAATGCTAAATGAATGTAGAGGACTAGAACTAAATGTATTTGACTCCTAACTAATATTAACTAGTCACCAACTCAACTCAACTAACCTTGGCTGGTATCGGCACTCCCATTGGCTCCTAAATTGTAGGGATTGATATAGGAGGCTCCTAAACTGATGCATGCAAGTGCAATTAGTGGTAGTAGGACTCAATTAGTGTTTGCCACACTTTAGTAACTAGAACATGTGCCCTAATTAGGCCAAGTGGACCCAATGGTGCTAGTGACTAAAAATAGACTGGATGGACTCCCGATTTAGACATGAATCCTGATTTAGACATATGACCAAATTGGACAAGGGAGGATTAATAATCCTAACACCCCCCTGAATGCTAGCTTGGACAATCTGTGGGCTCTGGTAACTAAGACCATAGGCCACCCATTACATCAACTAAAGTAAAGTAACTGCTCAATACAAGGAGCTGGGGAAAAACCACAAGGGAAACCCCCCCCCCCCCCCCCACTTCTAACTAAGCAAATAGAATCAGGATTCAAGTTTGAAAAACTTGAAAATGTGTTGTTGCAATCTCTGTGATGTAGTGGACCAGCATGCATGATGTTCTGTGCATAGGTATCCTAGGGCCTGGCATGTATACTTCTTCTTCTTTTCCCAAAATGATGATGGAAGGAAGGATGCATGTAACCTTTGTCTTTTTCTGGATGAAGAGGTGTATCATAAGCTATATTCTTTAGAATGTAGTGATATTGAACCCTTTCAATGTAGCATCTTACAGGGAGTCTATTGCATCTCTCTAAGGGAGGTAATATTGCATGAAATAGTGCAAGGGTCTTTCCCTTCTGAGTGTCAGGTGGTTTTCTAGTCATCTTCCTAGCTTCTAGTTTGGAAGTAGGGACTGGATCTAGATCTGAATCACCCTGAATCTCAATCTTGTAAACTGATATAGATGGATATGCAATACTAGTGGAAGCTGCAAAAGAAGTAGATGAAATGATTGTACCTTCCCTTGCAATTGGTTGCTGAGAGTGCACTGTTTCTGAAAATGGCATGAAGTGTGAGAACACATATGCCTAGGAGGCATGATTTGCAACACCCTTCGCTATGATGATCCTAGTAGAGATATATGTGATCTCCACTGAGTCAGAACCTGTTGGCAGCCAGTAACAACCCCTTCATATTCAATTATGATGAAGGGAGATCAACTCTATTTTATATTTTACTCAAAAATTATAATAAAGTGCCTTCAGAATCTTTAATTCTGAAGGTACTCTCAATTCGAGAAAAGTAAAATGATATGTTAGAAGTTGGTGAAAACATGTTCGTAAATTTGGCAGTTAGCAGTTGTCAGTTTAATAAGTCAATTTCATTAGATCCTATATAATCAATTCAATCATTAAGATAAATGTATATGATTATATACGATAATATGCCAAAGGCAACTCAATGAAATACAGTCTGAGCTGGATATGGGTAAAGTATTATGAGTTCTAAACTCTTAGAACTAAAGGTAACTCATTCAATTAAACCTCTTATTAAAACCTAAGGTTCATATTACATACATAACGCCTAACCATTACTTTGTGAGAAATTGTATATATGTAGTTACTAATAAAATGACTATCATATGGGAATTTTCATATACTATAGTTTTACCACTTAGTTTCCTATCAAAATTGATTTCAAATATTAATCGATGGGATTTTCGAAAATTCAAAACTATAATCTATGAAATTTAATGTATATACATGATAGTCATGTTAAAACAAGTTATTAGCTAGTTGACATACGAAATATTAGGGTATATGATTTCGTTATTATATCCCCTTGAATGCTACCACCTTTCACGCTAAAGCTAGAGGAGACCGTTAAATTGACAGAGTTTACAAGAGCCATGTGTCGAATTGGTAACGCTTGTCACTCGGATCACTGAGTTGGCATAGAGATGTGGCTTTACCTTCATGATAAACTTACAGATGTGACTATATCGATGCATCGTATTAGCAAGAGTTAATGTTGATTGTCATTCCATTTCCTAACAATGTACGTGCTCATTATGATTACTGTAAGTAATCAATAGTTTGGTTTACGGTCTATCAATCACAAGATCTCTGCTATGTCGATTTGGTTCTATTTCACTGATAGTCGTGGCTAAATTATGGATTATGCATGTATCATATTATAACGTTGGCTGTAGCACTCATTATTGCTAAGGTTCGGCTAAAATGGCCGAGTCCAGAGTTCTCATATCTGTCAGATCCAAAGCATGCGAAGTTTGCACATCATGTCATACAATTGGATACCCATTCCCTCCATCTTCACATCACCATTCAGTTCATTCCGAAACCAGGGTAGTGTCGAGGAGGTTATGGCTCCATTGAACCGTTTCGAAATCTATGGTTCAGAGCTGATAGAAGCAGACCAGAAGGTAGCTTTGCGATTCGAGAAAGTCGGGTGGGGGCAATTCTTTAGGTGTTTTGACGGCCATCATGCAGAAGTAACCAAAATGTTTTCCATGAATTTAAATGACGACATTGTGCAGATAGGGAATTTTAAGTTCGTTATCAATGAAGAAAAGATAGCAAAGGAAACTAAACTCCCGCAAGTTGGAGAACACTGGTTCAAACGTAGTAAGGTTAATAAGAAAAGGTGTTTATCTCTACTACTGCCATTGCCCGATAATACTAAACTCAAGATAGGAGTTCCTGTCAAGTTTTTGAAGCCCGAATGCAAAGCTTTTTTACGGAACTCTGGTAAGGTATGTGTCATGTGATGGACATTTCTCCCATTTACACTATTACCATTTAAGACTCCTATTAGCATTACAGGGTTGTAGGCTTAATTTGCCATTTTATTTATGGCAAAGTTTAAAGAAGATGTCACAGGCGGTTCAAATTTTTAACAACCCTGATAGAAGTCTTTTCCACCACGGATTAGTCAAGATTATAGTGCAACATCAATTGTCTTTAACTGGAAATACATGGGATGATTTCTTAACTGAGTGTGATTTGGGGCCGACCCAATATTGGCTGAACCCCTCTCCAAAAACTCACAGAAAAAGAAAGGCTGCTAACCATGATGCTAATAACACTCCTGAAACTAAATCAGAGAGGAAAGGGCTCGGTGAAGCCAATGCTGGGGTTAGTAATGACAATGTTGATAATTTCATTCCCTGTCACTTTGAAATAGTCCCAAACCAGCCCCCATCTGATAGATGTCCTTGTACTCCTGCAAAAACAGAGGAAAGGTTAGCTGAAAGAAAAATTGTTAACCTTGTGGATTGTAAAAATCTCACTAAACCAGCTAGTCCACATAAACATGACAGAGAGTCTATGAATAAGCTAGATCATCTAGCTCAAGTATGCTTCGATAAAGGAGGGTTTGAGTCAGACAATCTTGTATTTGCAAGGAGGATTACTAGGAGTATGAAACCTTCAATTTCGACTCCTATGGTTAATCGACAGGACACTCAGTTTGCAGTCATCGATATTGAAGACGATAACCCATCACCAGTACATGTCACTACTCATTTAAATAAATCCAGTATGATAAAAGATAATAATACGAGATTAGTTGAAAACGTGACAGAATTGGGTAAGGCCGAGGTCGCTCAATCATGTATGAATACTTGCATTGCAGACCCTGAACCATCTTTTATCAGTCCCCAGTCATCTGGTCAAAACATTGATGACTCTAATTTTCCTCAGGTAGCCAATAATGAAGAAACCTTACAGCAAGTTCTAGACAAGACATACCAGAACAAGATTGCAAAGTTGAAGGGTGAACTTAAGCATTGTCAATCCAATGCAGCATTGGTAGAAGAAGAAAATAAAACATTTAGAGAGGAGTTGCTGAGTTGGATTAGCAGGTGGAAAAAGGTAAATACTAAAAGAATCAATATAAAAGAGCAAAGAGGTCAATAATAGATACGAATCAGCACCTACTTGAGAAAATAGAAAAACAGAAGTTAAAGATTATCAAGCTGAAAGAAAAATTAACTGAAGCCCGAAGAGTAGTTGATATTCAAAGTAGAACTTGATGGTTATGTTCATTTCTGGTGTCACTGTCAAACAGGTAATAAAATATTTTGTTATACAGGCCTGTAAAATCGCAGATTTTACAGGCATGCATTTAAATTTTGGTTTATTTTGTTACATCTGTTTTTATTGGTTTTAATGAGATGCTTCGTTTATTTGAATACAGGTGGATATGCCATTACTCTTATCCAAACTTTCAAGACATTGTTAATGTGTTGGCTGGGAGATGTGGCTGTTTGTTGAAGGCTGGAGTTTCAACAATGGCCACGAATTTACCAAGTACCTACAAATCAGCAAACATTCAGGCTAGTCGTTTTCTGTTTATAGTAACAGGTGTTTGATAAAAGAGATTTGATTCTCTTTATAGTTATAGGAACCCTATAATGTTGCATGTAACATTAATGGGGAAAACTGAATCTTAGTATTATATAAGTTATAAATTTTGATGAAGAGAGGATGGAGTGTTTGAAGAAAACATACTTGAAATATATTTTGCTGCTGGTGTTGTTTCATTCCTGAAGTTGAATCTTTGGATGTGAGATACAACTGGACATCTACAGACTGATATCATTACTGGTATTATTGTTTTGGATATATTATATATTTCAGCATCTTATCTTCTATCTTAATATTAACACAGTATGCTTTGTTATATTTGTGTTTAATTACAATTTTCACTTTGTCAATCCAATATCTCATTTTGAACAAATATATCATTATGATTTTGTTTATTATTTTTTTTACTATAAACTTAAGCTATAATGATATATATTTCTGTCTGCTAAAAATATCATTTGTATTTTTACAGTGATTTTATATTAGACATCATCTTTGGATTCAAATAGCTATATTGATCATTAGTTATTAATTAATTTCAGAGAACTAAAATAATTGTTTGTTTTCAGTTTTTCTGTCCAGTGATTATATAACAGAGTGACTTATTATGTATAATTTAAATGTTTCTATTTAAATTGTGCACTTTGTCTTTCTGTTTATCTATTATTAATTAATAATTAATCTAGTAATTAGAACTGCTCTCAGCTAAGATAGAATATATAGGATAGATAGAATAATTCAGATTAAGTTTTATTTTTAGTTAACATCTGTTAAATCAATTAGTATAATTTTAGCATACTTTTGACAAGTCTTTATATTCAGAAAAATTCTTCAAAACTTGGAGTTTTTCCTTAAGAAAGCAATCATAAGACAATTTAGATAGTTGAAACTAATTAAAGGATTCATTTAATCAACGTAAATAGTTTTAGGATTTAATTGAATAGAAATAACATTAGGATAGGTTAGATTTTGCTGATTTTATTTTTCTCCTTAAGAGAAAAATCAACTGGTAGCAGGACCACAACCTGCGAGGTTTTGCTAATCCAAACACACTCGACGCTGCTTTAAGCTGATTGTGTGGGAAAAAATTCCTTGTTGGCCTAGGTCAGAAAATCAGGCCAACAAATGGTGCTAGAAGGAGGTCCTGTTAATGATTAATGGCAGGGAAAATTAATGAGAAATTTACAACTAGCCAACAACCTCCAGAAACCAACAGATCACCATTTATAAACACTGTTAGGAGCATCCTTGAGCGTGATCATATCACATCCCCATTTACTCCTGAACAAAGCATTCGAACTTTGGAAGAATCACGACATATTCTTACCAGAGCATATGCTAATCAGCTTGGCTTATCTCCAATAGATTATGGTCTTCCTAGGCAACAACGACGTAATCCACAATTGAACGTAGTTACTCAGGATTTGCAAGAAGTTGATAGTACTCCACGTTATAAAATTAGAAGTCATCATAGACAAACTACTCAAACAAACACTGCTAGAAGACTTACTACAGAAGACGGTTTTGATTAGCCACCTTCTCCCCCTAAATCACCACCGAATAGTCCAAGACCTTCCAACTCAGGAAGTTCCTCAAGTTCTGAAAGAAGTCCAACGGCAGGAAATATACCTATGGGAGGAGGAGGCGATCCTCCACCCAATCCACCAAATCCTCAACTCCCTTGGTTAAGAACAGTGGCTATAGCAGTCCCTGGTATACAACATCCTTTGCCTAAACACTCAGATAAACTTCTTCCTAAATTTAACCCAGATGACAAAGAACCTGCAAAGGTGCATGTTGACAAATTTATGTTGGCTGTTCAAACTTTGAATGTTCAGCATGAAGATGTAGTTTGTCAATTGTTTCCTCTAAATTTTGAAGGAAGAGCTTCTACCTGGTACTTTTCATTAGTACAGGGATCAATCACAAACTGGGGGGAATTTAATAAAGCCTTTCTAGATAAATTCGGAGAAGATAAAACACCCACTCTTTTAGCTCTAGAGTTATCTAGGATTAAAATGGAGCCTAAAGAAAGGATCAAAGATTTCAATCAAAGGTTTCTGACATTAAAAAATAAAATCCCAATGGCCTCTCAACCTCCGGAAGACATAATTATTGAAAATTATACGTTAGCCTTACCAAAATATTCTGGGATGTTCGTTAAGAGGGCTGGGAAAACAACATTAATAGAAACATTTAAGGAATCCATTAAATTCAAGAAGGATTCTATGTCCTATGAACCAGATAGAAGCAGGAAATCTAAATCTTTCCCTCATAGGAAGACCGAAAAACCCAATTCAGATAAAGACAAAGCATTTGATATAGAACAGCTTCAAAACGCTATTCGAACATTAACAAATGAAGTTGTAGGGTTAAAGAAAACCAATTCTGAAGCTTCTCTTTCTAGGGGATATTTCAGAAATCAATATAGACAAAACTCGAATGCAAATAATAAGAATACACCACCTGACATAGCTGCAAATGAAGAGATTTTTAATACAATTCGAGTTGTTTTATCTTTATCTGAAACTCCTTCTTATCAAGAAATAACTGAAAACGAAGAAGAAGAGGAATCAGAAAAGGATGAAGAATCAGAAGAACCACAACAAGTTAACGGTCATTTCTGGGACAGTCTTGTGAAAGAACATGAAAATAAAAGCCTTCCTAGAAGACAACATGCCTATAAGTCTCGTAGTAGAGCATTCACAAACACTCCCAGTGCTTCAAGTTCTACTACAAATAATGATAACAATAACTCACAACCTAATAAACAAGCTCAATCGGGCAAGTAGACTCTACCAACCAAGGTCACCTAGCCTATTCAAAATACTCCTAAATTAGATTTACAATATGATATAATTGAAGATTTAAAGAAGACTCGTGCAAACATCAGTATGTACGATCTTCTTCAAATATATCCAATGCCTAATAGTCATGTTATAAATCCCACAGTGAGTTCAATTATTCCTAATGCAAAACAAAATGTTGCTGCAAACAGTTCTAATAATGATCCAACAGCAACTGAAAAAAGGAAAAACAACGACTGACAAAGCTTCGCTGATAGGTAAGAATTCTAAATCAACTACACCTCCATTCTTACTTACCTTTGAAATTTTCAATAGGAATGTTCATAACTGCATGGTAGATTCCGGAGCATCCTCTAATGTGATGCCTTTATTAGTATGCAAGAAATTGAATGGAAAATATGTTCCATCTAATTCACAAATAACTCAATTGGATAGGACAAATGTAAAGGTTGTAGGGGAAATGAAAGATGTCTTAGTCAGGATTGCTTGTAACCCTTCGGTTTATCAAATCATAGATATTGTTGTTGCTGATATTCCAGATGCATATGGGCTGTTCTTAAGTAGGGATTGGTCTCAACAGCTGAACGGTTTCTTTGCCACTGATTGGTCAACATTGTGATTACCTAAGAACGGAAAGTCAAATCAGATAAAGATAAATAGAGAAAGATATATGAAACATACTGTCACAAAATTGCATGATCCTAGTGAACCTGTTTTATTTCCAGATTGTATTATGGGGAATTACATGTATGAATTAGGATTTGGTAATTTTAAGGCTGAAAATTCTGCCTTATCTGAAAATAAACAGCAATCTGAAATTTTTAATGTTACATCTATTTCTCCTAACTCTTCATTCAAGGAAACCATTAATGATGTAGTTAATATGAATATTGAAAATATTATAGAAATTAAATTGGTTGTGCATAGTTCTATCTGGACGTTATATTTTGATGGTGCGAAATCTAAAGAAGGAGCAGGAGTTGGTTGCTTACTAGTTGACCCTCAGGGAAATAAAACATGTATAGCTTGTAGAATGGAATTTAATTGTACAAACAATACGGTGGAATATGAAGCTTTAATACAAGGTTTGAAAAAGGCAATTGATTTGGGCATTAAAGAATTAATTGTATATGGCGATTCTGAGATCATTGTCAGACAGGTCCATAACTCTATTCATTGTTTATCTGAACATTTACAGAGTTATCAACAAGAGGTATGGAACCTTATCTCACATTTTGATGCATTTAACATTAATTCTATTCCTAGAAGTCAAAATCAAGAAGCAGATTTGTTGGCAAACGTAGCATCAAAGTTAATTCCTTCAGAAAATCTTACACCAGATTTCTTTTCTGTTGAATTGATTTTTAGACCTTCCACACCTGATAATATTTTTAACTGGCGTGTATTTGACAATGATGTGAAGGTACTGAATTTTTTGATGAACCGGGATACCTTTAAAGATTCAGCGATAGATGAAGTCACTCATGACAAAAATCTGCGGGATTTTTCGGTAATAAATGATTTTTGTTCAGTTGAAAAAGCCTTTGAACAGGTAAAACCAGTCCTTAATTCAGTACTAAGATTAGAAAACTTCTTTTATCTACAGGATAAGTTTAGGTCTGCTCCTAATTGTAAAACTAACAACTCTCTAATGAGGTATGAAACCATCAATTTAGGAACAGAACTAAATCCCCAAACTATAAATCTTGGAATAGACTGCAACCCTGTAGAAAAAATAGCTTTTATAAAGTTGTTTAAGAAATTTAAAGATGTTTTTGCTTGGACATATGATGACCTGAAAAACTTCAACACACAAGTAATGCAACACATAATTCCGATTAAACAAGCGTCAAAACCTTTTCAATAGAAGTTAAGGAAATATCACCCGTCACTAGAACCAACAATAAAAAAGGAACTGAATAAATTGTTAGCTGCCAAGATCATTTTCCCCATCAGGCATACTCAATGGGTGGCAAACTTAGTTCCAGTTAGGAAGAAAAACGGGGATATTAGATTATGTCTAGATTTTAGAAATCTGAATAAAGCTTCTAAAAAGGATAACTATCCAGTTCCTCCCATGGAACAAATTCTTCAAAAGGTGTATGGGACTGAGATACTATCACTTCTAGATGGTTTCTCAGGGTACAACCAAATATTGGTTTCCCTAGATGATCAATTGAAAACTGCTTTTAGAACTCCATGGGGAACATATGCCTACCACAAAATGCCCTTTGGGTTAATCAATGCGGGAGCAACCTTTCAACGGGAAATGGACATTGCTTTTAGAGGTTTAATTAATCATTCAATCATTGTCTATTTGGATGATGTTACTATATATTCTAAACATTGACCTGATCATTTCAATCATCTTAGAAAAATATTTGAACGATGCCGAAAATTTGGAATATCCTTAAATCCAAAAAAACAATATTTGCTGTTTCAGAAGGTATCGTATTAGGTTGCGTGGTTTCTAAGCATGAAATCATGATTGATCCTGAAAGAACCCAAGCCATTTCAAAGATAACTTATCCTTCTAGCAAGAAGGCAATGCAATTATTTCTCAGCAAAATAAATTTTGTAAGGAGATTCATTCCCAGTTTTTCCGAGATCATACGTCCTTTGCAGAAAATGATTAAGAAAGATGATGTTTTTAATTGGGGACAAACTGAAAAAGAATCATTTCAGAAAATTTTAGAAGCCATCTCAGAAGCTCCTAGCCTCCTAAGCCCAGACTTTAATAAGGATTTCATATTGTATACTTTTGCTTCTGATATTTCATATGCAGCATTTTTAACTCAATTAAATCAGCAAAATAATGAAGTCCCAATCTCCTTCATGAGTTCAAATTTCAAAGGCGCTGAACTTAATTACCATGAAGTTGATAAACAAGCCTTTGCCATTTTTAAAGCTGTCAAACATTTTCGTCCATACTTACTGAAATCGAAAACAAAAATAATCGTCCCTTATTCCTCAGTCAAAAACTTGTTAGTACAAAAAGACTTAGGTGAAAAGAGGGCACCTTGGATGACAGCTCTTCAAGAATATGACTTAGAGATTAAACCCTCAACGATAATCAAGGGTCAAGGACTATGTAAATTAGATGCCGAAGCTGCTCATTTACCTAATGATAAAGCTAAAACTGTTATTGATGAGGCTTTACTTACCAGGGAAATTTATTTTTATCCACCACCTCAAGATTCCTGGTACACAGACTTACGGATACTTTTGGAAACAGGGGCTGCCCCTGATTACTTAGAACCAAAGAAGAAAAGAGCACTTATATTGAAGGCTGCTCCTTATTTCGGAGAAATTTAGACGGAGTATACCTTCGATGTCTAGACAAAGACGAAACAGAAGCAATTATGAAAGAATTACATTTTGGACCAGCAGGAGGTCATTTTGGTGGAGAGACTACTGCACACAAAATTCTCAGGGTTGGTTATTATTGGCCCACTTTGTTTTGAGATGCCTATACTTTTGTTAAAAAATGCCAAGAATGTCAACTCGCTGCTGGAAGGGTTAAAAAACCTGCTTTTCCTTTACAACCTATTTCGGCTGAAAGACCCTTTCAGCAATGGGGTATTGATATAGTAGGTCCAATAAACCCTCCCTCTTCTATAGAACACAAATACATAATAACTACAACCGATTATTTCACTCGTTGGGCAGAAGCTGCACCATTAAAAGTTGTAAATACCAATCAGGTTATATTATTTTTGGAATTCTTTATCATAACAAGGTTTGGTATCCCTGATTCCCTCGTCTTTGATAATGCTTCATATTTTTCATCAATCGAGTTAACTCAGTTTGCTTTAGAGAAGGGAATAAGAATCAGGTATTCAGCTAACTATCATCCTCATGGGAATGGTCTAGCTGAATCAACAAACAAAAATCTATTGAAAATTCTTAAAAGATCTATTTTAGTTCATCATCGTAATTGGCATACAGAATTGGTCAATGCCCTTTGGGCAGATAGAGTAACTCCTAAGGCTACAATAGGTAACTCACCATTTTTCTTAGTATATGGAACTGAAGCTATTTTACCACCAAATCTGTTCTTACCTTCATTGCAGTTAGCTCAGTCTGTCCAAGATGAAGAG
>LPNX010768606.1:68477-91742 GCA_001517045.1 Pseudotsuga menziesii
GAAGATATAGGATAGATAGAATAATTCAGATTAAGTTTTATTTTTAGTTAACAACTGTTAAATCAATTAGTATAATTTTAGCATACTTTTGACAAGTCTTTATATTCAGAAAAATTCTTCAAAACTTGGAGTCTTTCCTTCAGAAAGCAATCATAAGACAGTTTAGATAGTTGAAACTAATTATAGGATTCATTTAATCAACGTAAATAGTTTTAGGATTTAATTGAATAGAAATAACATTAGGATAGGTTAGATTTTTCTGATTTTATTTTTCTCCTTAAGAGAAAAATCCGTTGGTAGCAGGACCATAACCTGCGAGGTTTTGCTAATCCAAACACACCGGACGCTGCTTTAAGCTGATTGTGTGGGCAAAACTTCCTTGTTGGCCTAGGTGAGAAAATCGGGCCAATAGGACCAAAGATCACTCACTTTGGAGATCGAGTATGAGTCATCTGGTATACAGATAAAAGGTTTGAAGATAGGGAGGGAACATAAAGCACATATTTGAACCTTCCATGTTCAAGCTTGATAGAGACCTTCCCTTTCATTTGAACTCTACTGTTATTTCCTAACTGAATACTAGCACCATCAAAATACTGTAAAGAAGAGAATGAATCTCTGTATGCAACTATATGATTGGAAGCACCAGAATTAATGAGGAAGGTATGTGTTGTTGAGTAGATAGCCTTCAGTGCATGACCTATTTTTAAGTAATCTTCAATGTCTTTAGTGTCTTCTGTGTGGTCAGTCTTCCTTGCTCTATAAGGTGCATCAATGTTATTTTTCTTTAGAAGGAGAGTCATTTTATCAATTTGTCTTCTCATACAGGAGCTTTATGGATGAAATCCCCTTCCACAGTAGGAACAACAAGTTTTTCCTTTGTTATTTTTCTTGCTTCTCTTTGAACCTGATGGCTCATTTGACTTCTTTTTCTTCACAAGCGAATCATCCTTTTGCTTCCTTTTATGATTCACTACCAAAGGTCCTCTTGCACCCAGTGCTTGATCTCTGGAAGATTGAATGATCCCCATTTGGATCATCTTGTCATGCTCATGAGTGAGAGATTCAATGAAAGCATCAAGAGTGGGAATCTCTCAATTTGGAGTAGTGAGCCTCACCGATTGAAACGTTGATACAAAGAATGAGTAGTATGTACCGAGTTTTGAGAGAATGGAAAGGATGAGTTGAACATCCTCGTTATCAACCTTGCAGAGCTTCAACTGGAATATCAAGTTCTTGAATTTTGTAAAGAATTCATTCGTTGTTTCAAATCTAGATAGATGAGGAGAGATCATCTCATTCTCTAGCTGATGGACCGTCAGTTCATCCTACTTATCAAATAAGGAAGCAATCTTATCCCAAATATCCTTGGGATTATTCAATCCTTTGATGTGGCAGAGAATATCTCGAGAGATGAAGAGGCATAGGCATCCAAAGGATTCATCAAGCCTATTCTAGTACTTTTCTTTGTCATAATTAAGAACTAGCTCTGCCTCTAACTCCATTGTGAATCTGTAGAGATTCTTGGTGCAAATCAATGACTCCATGTCCTCCTTCCACTAATTATAGTGGAAGGAAGTGAGTTTCTCCATTGGATGGGCCATGTTGAATGTAGTGAAGAAGACACGGCTATTGTAGCGAATGCAGTGAGTAGAAAGAGCTGCTTGTAGTGAATGCGATGACAAGAGCTGATAACTTGTAAATCACACAATCAAACAGGTTAAATAAGTTCAACAATATGCACTTTTGGAAATTTCATCACACCCAGCATAGTTGGTCAAGCAAGTTTGATCAACAATTACTTTACTTGGGATATTAAGTGATAAATTCTCTACTTCTGATGCAGTACTAGAAGGAGAAAATTTGCTCAAAAAAATGATCCATCTTGAGATATGAGGATGAGAAGTGCCTTGTCCATCGAGGCTCTGATACCATATTAAAATTATCACATAGATCTATGGACAAAAAAACAACTCACAAGATAGATCACATAATTTACTCTGCAATTGAAGAATGAAACAGTGCAAAAATGGCTTGCAGTTGTGAATGCTTTCATTAATCAAAAAAGTAATTATATAATAATTACAATATAAAACAATGGCTAAATAGCCACAAGCAATTCAAAACCACATGAGGAAATTTGAATTGATTAGACTCTAACTGTAGGTAACTAAGACCTTGCCTAAATCATTATCGGAGGACTCAATAGTTAAATCATTATCGGAGCTCATTGGAGTTCTAAAACAAAACTCAATTGTCTAATTCAGTGTTAACTAAGGCTAACTGACTCTGGTAGGTGAGGAATGCACCTCTCCTTCATGTAGCCATGTAAACCTAGCACTAATTGAATGTAGAGTACTAGAACTAAATGTAACTGAATCCTAACTGAGCTTGACTAGTCACCAACTCAACTCAACTGACCTTGGTTGCCATCGGCACTCCCAGTGGCTCCTAAATTGTAGGGATTGATCTAGGAGGCTCCTCAACTGATGCATGCAAGTGAAATTAGTGGAATTAGGCCTCAATTAGTGCTCCCAACACTTTAGTAACTAGAACATGTGCCCCAATTTGGCCAAGTGAACCCAATGGTGCTAGTGACTAAAAATAGACTGGATGGACTCCCGATTTAGACATGAATCCTGATTTATAAACATTACCAAATTGGACAAGGGAGGATTAATAATCCTAACACTCCGATCATGTGTCATCGATCACATCCAAACTTTAACACACCCAACGGTCATTTTTACAACATCCCTTCATGTTATAAATCATGCACTTTCACTCAACGGATTCCTTGTATGTCATTGATTTCATTACATATCTAATCTAGACCGTCACTTCATTCACAAGATGCTAAAGGCTCTTTGTCTTCTCACCTCAATGAATTTTTAATCCATTATATACACCCATGGAATATTTGGTCTTCCTTTTATCACCTAATTTATTATTTTTTCGGTCATATCAACAAAATTTGAAAGATACACGAAATATAATCCCTCTCTTTACCTTAATCTCCTCTTCCAACCATGTGGAACAAAAAAATTTATAACAACTGGCTCCAACTAGGGATACTATCCTCTCAATGAGGTATCAAAAAACCCACATACCGGTGCCAATAAACTTGTGTGCTCTGTACAAACCATAAAATTTTAAAAACAAAACTGCAAACCTATTTTCTTCTTTTTCTTTTTTCACTGTACATAAAATTTTGAAAATGATAACCTACAGATGTTAGGGCCTTAAATTTTCATCTTCAAATCCTTCAACCTACCATTCATATTCAAATTCAAACAATAAATATATACAACTAATGTACAAATTTTCCTTTGATTTCAAGAAAGATAATATTTGAGGAATCTTTAATTCACAAGACCTCCTCCAATGTCAACCCCATTCTGATTTTGCAAAATAAAACTATTGTCTCCTCGATATGCAATAATAATATGAGGACGTCTCCATAAGTGATAAAATTTTCCATGTTTATCTTCCTTTCTAGCATCCCAATTCAAAACTAAGTCATTTATCTGGAAATTTGTTTCTTTGGTTTTCCTGTCAAAAGTATTATTCATCCTATCTTAATGCACTTGGACCATGTCATATGCTTTTTATCTCATTTGATGGGTCTCTATCAACTAGTTGATCCTTCTATGCATGTGGTTTGTCTCTTCATTCTATTCCTACGATAATTTCATGACTCGTAAAATCAAAGAAACTAGAAAAATTACCTTTGCTCCATATACAAGATGAAATGATGATATTCCAATATCCCTTTTTTACTTGTCTTGTCTTTCCATAATGCATATTTAAGTTTGGTATTCCATGCTATTTTATTTTCCTCCAACAATTTCTTTATGATTCTTAACAAACTCTTATTTGAAGAATCATTGAACCCATTTCCCTGAGGATAATATGCAGTTGAATGTTTCAAATGCATATGATGCTTATGACATAAACTTATTAATTGTTTGGACTTAAAGGCCTACTAATTATCTATTATTATCCTCCTATGACATCTAAACCTAGAAAGAATATTATTTTCAAGAGAATAAATTATGACAACATCTATGGCTCTTCTGGTAGGTATAGCTTCAATCCATTTTGTAAAATAATATGTGCCAGTCAAAATCTATTTATGCTAACTAGAGGAGTTAGGATTAATCTCTCCAATAAAATCTAATCCCCATTGATGGAAGGGTTATTCCACTAAGATTGGATTCAAAGGTAGAGGTAAAATTTTCATTTTTCCATAAAATATTTGACACTCATCACAAGATGAAACCTCTTTGTAAACATCAGAAAAATAGTAGGCCAATAAAAACTTTCTCTTATAATCTTATTGATTGTGGCTTTCCATTAATGATGACCTCCACACACTCCCTGATGAATTTTTTTCATTGTTTTTTGGGCTTCCTTTTCAAGCAAACAATTTAGAAAAATACCCCTTAGATCCTTCCAATACAAATACTAATTCAAAATACAAAATTTTGTTGCTTTAAATTTTACAGAGTTGGCTCTAGTCATTCTTAGTTCTAGAGGTGCTTGCATGTTCTTTAAAACATAAAAAAATATCGGTATACCAAGAGGATAGAGATAAATATTTGATCACGTGTAAATATGAACTTGGCCCACTTGAAATATCAGAAATGAAATTTATCTTCGGAGAATCACAATTTCAATTAGTCATGATCTGTGCCAATCCTTGACCCTTTACCAACTTTTTAGGATTAATTTCCAAGTCATATTCCAACAATAATAAAATCCATTTAGTTATTTTTCTTCGGGATCTGGCTGAGTGAGAATATTAATTATAAAATTATTTGGAACATAAGTAAGTATATGTGAATGAAAAATGTAAAATGTAAAATCCTTTAGTGACTTGATTTTCCATGATATCATATTTTAACTCTGCATCTCTCAAAATATTACTAAATAATGCAATAGGTTGTTCTGCATTTTGTCGATTCTTCTGTAATAACACCCCATCTATGGTATGCTCTGAAGCAATAGAGAAGATAATAAAATATTTTGAGAAATATGGAATAGTAAAAATAGGTTCCTCGGTCAATGGTTTCTTGATATCATTAAAGTATTTCTTAGCCTCTAAATTCCATTTAGTGTCATTATCCTTTCTCAACATAATTTCACATTTCTCAAAACTTCTGCAAAACTTAGAACAAATCTTCTCGAAAACTTTACTTGTCCAATGAAAGACTGAATCTCATTTTTGTTCCTTGGTATTTCCACTTTATTAATAGCCTTCACCCACGGGGGATTCACTTGTTGACCAATATCCTATCATGTTAGTTCATATTGTGGGTTTTAAAATGATCAAAAATTGAACCAATATATTGCAGGTATTAGGGGGGATGAGGGGTTTAAGGTGGGGGTGGGTAGGGTGGTTTATAAGGATTGAGGTATAAAAAGGGGTGGGGAGGAGGTTTTAAGTATTAGGAGGGGGTTTCAACAAAAAAGAGTTTGGGTCAATATCTCTGGAAATTAAGGGTATTCTTTAATATCCCACGATCGCACGTGCTATGTGAGAGGTTGACTAAGTGAAGTCCCCATGCCTTCACCCTGGTAGGATCAATTTGAATTCCATCTTTTGATATTATGTGACCCAACAATTTTTTTTCTTGCATGGAAAAATTTGATTTCCTGGGATTCAAAGACATATCAAACTTTCTACAATTCAAAAACACTTTTTCATGATGTTTAATATGATCTCTACCATATTTTGAAAAAATTGTGATGTAGTATATATACACCACTACAAATTTGTCATTTTCTTCTACAAATGCAATGTCCATTTCCCACTGAAATGTTGCTCCTGAATTCATCAACCCAAATGGAATTTTAGCATACATAAAAGTTCCCTAGGGAGTTGTAAATTATGTTTTCTCATGATCTTCTGGGTCTATGTTTATCTGATTCTATCCTAAAAAACCATCCATTATAGATATTATTTCTTATCCCACAAATTTCTATAAAATATGATCCATGTTGGGGAAAATATAATTATCTTTCAAAGATACTTTGTTCAAATTTTTGAAATCAACACATAATCTTATTTCACCATTTTTCTTCCTAACAGGGATGAAGTTTTCTTCCCACTTTGAAAATCTAAGTGTGACAATAATCTTAGCATTGAACAATTTCTTAACTTCTTTTTCAATCATTAGAAGTAACATAGGATTTATCGTTTTGAGTTTCTTCCTGAAAGGATTCTAACCTCGCTTTATTGGAATTATGTGTTGTATGATACATGTATCGTACTCTTTCAAATCTTCATAACTCCATGCAAAAACATCAGAATTGTTTTTCATCAATTCAACATATTTATTCTTCTCTTCTATTAACAAGGTGTTTGAAACCTTTACTATCTTAGGCTGATCCTATGTTCCAATATTATGATCCTGAATTTCATCTTCTTGGGGTTGTACCTTTGGATTTTTAACTACATCATTTATGCCACATAATTTATCTAAAGGTATGAGTCTTTTTAGAATAAGATTAATTTTTAGATGAATAATTTCCTTTCCACCAATCATACCTTTGAGTTTTCCTTGTTCCTCGTTTTCAAATGTGGATTCCTCATTTCCTTCAACATCTTCCAGATTTTTATTTTCTCCATCAATAACTACATTAATAAACGCATCTGACATTTTCAAAAATATTTTAATTTGCACATCATGTTTAAAAACCTGCCAATATTTCGAGTTATAAGGAATATCAGGGTTATTTACAAATTCAATTCATATTTCCTACTTGGATAAATAGGAATTTTGAAAGCTCCAATAGTATAATCCAAGGAATCTGTTATTTTATTATGTATTCTAGGAATCACCATGACTTTGTGTTCACTAAAAAAATTTCTAGGCATATCCCATACTTCATTTCTCTAAGCTTTCATCCTTGGATATTTAGTTTGATAAATGCCATTAACTTGATTAATTACCAACTAATAATATCCATATACATCAAACCTATCTTCTTTTAAATCTTTCAATACATTCAACCCCAAGATCAAAGGCTCATCTTCAACCACATTGTTTGTACAATCAAAAGTCAATTTGAAAGAATATACTGTGAATTCTCTATCTAGAGAAATTATCCAAACACCTGCACCATCCCCTTCCTTATTTATTTATCCATCAAAATGCATTGTCCACACTCCTTCAACTCTTTTTTTTTTTGTTCAAGGGATTACTTTTTTTGGAAAAATAATCATTTTCTTTTTGTTTGTCTGACACTGGTTCCTCTTCTTCAAAATGGAAATAATTATAGAAAATAGAAGACCCTAGGTCAGTATCTACTATATAATTGTGATGATTTTTAGGTCTATCTTGAATACTGACCACATAAGCAAGCTTCTTTTCTCTACATAATTTTTCATGTTCTCCAAAAAGTGGAATTGTTGCATAAGACATATCCATCTACAAGTTTCCTTTTAAATTTGAATTCCAAGACTTGGACAACAACATACCAAACTTTGGGGGAATATCTACAACCACTACATCCATGATTATACTCTTTGTTGGAATATGGGTAAGATTAACCACCAAATCTTTAATAAAATTCAAACATTTAACATTTCTATAATCAAAGGAAAACAAGTCTTTATATGGACTTGTAATCTCCAACCCCAAACTTTCAAATACAATCCTTGGCATCAAATTATCTGAAGCTCCCGAATCAAGCATTCCATTGTGTAGGATCATATCGTGGACATTCAAACTTACATAGAAAGGGGGAACTTGTCTATAATACCATCTTATGCTCTCGGTTCAAGAACAATGGTTGGATAATCATCATCCAATTTCAATGTATCAGGCTGGTATTCTCCTTTGGTTCTGAGCATCTTATAAATATTCTCTTTGTATTCATTATTATTCAGCAGTTTGTTGGTGCTCGGACCTTGAAGGTCCTTAATTTTGGAAACTCCGCGGTTTTGGTGCGAAGCTTGTAAGCGGAGTTGCGGTCCAAAATAGTCTTAGGGGCTTTGGGGTTGGGTTCAAGCCCCTCTTTTTGTAAATGTCCCATGTTTTTTGGGTACCCATGGTGTAAGCCCATGGTATTGTAATAGTGCACTTGTATAAATAGGAACTTATGTAAAGGAAAAAAAAAGAAGCTTTTGTGTTATGATGATGATGTGATGCGAAGAAGATAAGGTCTATTTTCGGGTTTCAGGTTAAGTCCCAGCTAAGTGCATGGACAACCTCTGCAGCTGAGTGTGCAGAGGGTTTTGGAAGAAAGGTTCTGTAGCTAAGTGCGTAGTTTTGGGCTATTGAGAAGATCTGTAGCTGAGTGCGCAGATGATAACTGTGTTTTTTGTAAAGTGTTGAATATAAACGCAATTCTGTGGACGTAGCCCCTACCCTGGGGTTGAACCACGTATATATTATGTTGTGGTGGTTCTTTTTATTTTGTTTCTATTATGTTTTTATGCATTTTATAAGTGGATGAATGATAAATTAAGATAAATTGCTAAGTATTAACTTCGTTGTGAATTCCCAGTTAAGGGTTAAGTAAGAAACTGTCTTTTTATCTAAACTGCGAAGCTATTTAAGTGAATGTCAAAGATCTGTATTGCATGATTATTATTTGTTAACACTAAAGGTATAGTAATATCCCTCTTTCGCCTACAGAAACCTGATTCTACGGCACCCCATAGCTGTTTCGAGTGAAACTGCAACTTGTTCGCGGGTTGTTGCTGAAAGGGCCAACACTGTGGGTCTGTTTGTTGGTGCGAAGATAAAAGCATAAGAACCCAAGTCTGCCCCATCCACCCAACAAATTGGTTTTGTTGCCGGTTGAACCAGTATCTTCTTTAAGAGGGATCTACGTTGTACCTGGAGGGATATGTTTTGGAGGCCCTAAGTAAAATAAATCAGTGACTGGGTTGAAGATACTTATCTGAAGTTTTCTAAACAACAGAATAAGGAACCTCATCGTAGCTCATATGACTTCTTGCAAAGGTACATTTTTACTGATATTTATGAAATTTTATTTGCTAATATCCACATATAATTGCACCAGTGGTTATCTAGGTTGACAAAAAGAAAGACAAACTTCAAAGAAAATCAGTCTCCTGACTGGATCCCAGAAAGAATTAAGCTGTTGAAAAGTGTGAACAATGCGGTATCAAGAGCTGTTGACTTCTGGACAATGCGAACCCTTGAAGCATTTGTGACGGAGTTCGCCATCGACACACATACTTCTTTCAGTGAAGCAGAAAGACAGTTTTTCAAAGGACCAAGGGGTAAGTACCTGAATTCATTAAGTCTAAAAATTAAAATGCTCTTGGCTGAGAAAGGCATATTGCTTATCCAATCAGATTGCTATATTTATTGCTACTAACCTATGTTTGGAAACGAAAGTAACTTTGACAAGCAAAGTGGTTTGCTTCACAATGGTAAAAGATACAAGGGAACTCTTGGATCCTATATCCTAGGCCAGACCACCGATTATACCTCATTAAGTCTAGAGGACTTTGAATCTGAAGAAACCACTTTTGTTGGAAACCCTCCTATAACTCTGCAGTAAATATCTGTTATCCCTGAGAACCCTTCACAGTCTGAAAGTAACCCTAGCCCGAGTAGTCCTGTCACAGGTCAGTCTACCTCAGTAAGTTCCCTTCCTCCTCTTACCAGTCTCTCCCCTATTACCAGTCTTCCTCCTCCTCCTCCCCCTCCCCCTCCCCCTTGATTCACTATGGCCCATGTGAATGATGATATCAAGCTCCCAATCTTTAAAGGAACTGGATCAGAGGATCCAGAGCATTTTTGGTTCTTATGCGAAGCTGTTTGGACTGCTAAGAATATTATGGATCAAAATACAAGAAGAGCGCAACTAGTCACCTCTTTCAGAGACCGAGATTTGACCTGGTTTATGAAGTTTTCCAGTACTCAGAACTATACCTTGGATGATATTAAAAAAGCAATGATCAAAGAATTCAAGAATCCTAAATCAGAGTCACGGTGTATAATTGAACTGAAAGAAATTCAGCAGAAGCGAGGTGAATCAGTTTGGGACTTTGATAAGAGGTTCAAGGTTCTATTGGATCAAGTTAGTTTCACTATTGGACTAGAACAACATAAAGAATGGTTCATTGCAACACTATTGCCTCATATTAGGACTCCAATTATGCAACAGAAGGTTGCTGATCAGCAAGAGGCATTGGAAATTGCTATGAAACTTGAAACAACTCCTATTGGAGATAATTCTGGAATAGCCCAGATACAGGCATAGTTAGCAGAAATGGATTTGGAGCTTCGCGACATGAGAAAAGGGAAATCTATTGGAGAAGAGGTTTTGTGTACACGATGTAAGACAGAAGGTCATGACAAAGAATAGTTTCCTACCTTGAGAAATTATTTGAATACTGGTGCACCAAACCCGTTTAACCCTAATGTCCTATATTGTGAGATCTATAGAACAACTGGCCAGCATCAACCTGAATATTGCTATCTACTGCAGAGATATGTTCAAGTACCTAAGAATCCCTACTGCAAGTTCTGTAAGTCAGTTGGACACAACGAAGACGAATGTTGCAGCTTTGACCTCATGAGAGAGAGAACCTATGATGATTATAGGGTACAAACCGATGCACAAGGCAATGATGGATATGGTTACCGGGGTGGTACACCAGGTCGATGTAATTTCAGAGGTCGTGGTCATGGTGGTATGCCTGGAAGAGGACGTGGCCAGATTATTTGCTATAACTGTAATAAGGCAGGACATGTAGCTAGAGACTGTCAGAACCCAACTACGACATGTCGATATTGCAGAGCAGTAGATCATGTGATTGAGCAATGCCCACAGTTGATATCCAAGATACAAGAAATAAATGGCACTCCTACTCAGAATGTTCAGATGATTGCTGTAGAGAAAAGACCTATCCCAGCCATTAACGTTGTTACAAGGAGTGGAACTACGATGCAGGTGCAGAATAAGGGGAAATAGCCTGACGAGGCTTGGGTCCGTAAGACCCCAGAGAAAATTCCAGCCTTCGATGTTGGAAGAGAAAAAGGAACATTTATGGAAGCTAAAAAAGACTTTGCTGATCCGAGAACATTAGTAGCAACTACGCAACAGCATCAACAGCAGTTACAGTTTCAAGAAGCTTCGTCGGCTCAAGTAAGTACACTGACATCATTTTTACAGAGTTGTATGAAGCTATTAAGAAATCGGACTGCTTTGAACAAGTTACAAACATTTATTGAGTCTTGCGAACCTCCACGAAGCTCTGATAGAGGAAAAACTATTAATAGAGTTAGAAGGACTGGATGAGAAATGAGATTGCATGCTCAGATAGGAGATTATGACATGACTGATATCATTTTATACCTGGGATCATAAGTGAATATCCTAACTAAGCAGACATGGGAACAAATGGGAAAACCTGCGCTTGAATGGTCCCCTATATAGTTGAGATTAGCCAATCAGCAGAAGATTGTGCCCTTGGGAAGATTCCCTAGTGTACCAGTGGATATTGATGGAGTCAGTACCTTAGCAAATTTTGAAGTCATTGAAATAATTGATGATAGCAACCCCTATCCAGCATTGCTAGGAATTGAATGGGCACTACACAATTATGCAGTAATCAACCTTAGGAATAGACAGATGACTTTTGAAGAAAAAGGCTTGAGAGTCATAGTACCATTGGACCCTTCTCAAGGAGAAAGGTATATAGAACTAGTCAGAGATGAAGATCAGGATGTTTTGGATCATATTTACAACATCACAGCTAAAGAAGAAGGCTATGTTCACCCTACTGCTGAAGGTATAATGGATTGGCAGTGTGACAGTTCTTACATGACTGATTCAGACGAAGGCCTAGAGAATTGGCAGAGTCGACTTTATGAGCTACATGGACATCGATGTGCAAGAATTACTAATTCTATCAGATGGGTTGGCTCATAGACAAGAATCTTACCTACTTTTGATGGCTTGACAAACCCAGAAGATTTTATTGTACAATTCTCATAGCAAGTACCAGATTCACAGAAAATGGAGACTCTAGATTCAGTATTCAGAGCCACAGCTGCCAGATGGTGGAATGGTCATAAAAAGTATATTCATAGTTGGAGAGCTTGTCAAAAGTTTCTTCGCCTGAGATTCATGGATCAACCTCAGGAGGTACGAAGCAAATTTAATGGTAAGACTAGCCCTCAGGAACATTTGGAGCAGTGTTATGAAGCATGGAAACATGTACCTTGTGAAGAATGGGTACATAGGTTTGTACACACTCTGGAACCTGTAGCAAAGAACTAGTATGCGGAGGTGGAGCTTCACCATCGTACTGTAATTTGGGTTAGCCTTGTTGATAGTTTTGTGCTCACATTTTCTCTTAATGAGGTTTGCCCTGATTTGGAAGCAGGTATTAGGTTGATCCATACTAAGGTGTTTGATGACAAAGAAATATCCGAGTACCAACCTTATTGGAAGGAAAAAGAAGCTAATGCAGTAGAATGCTATAACCTCACCATTGATGAAGACGATGACCCTCGCAACATTAATATTCCTGAGTCAGAAGGACATTACGAAGTACATGGACCAGCAATGAAATCACCTGAAGTAACTCAGCCCTTGAAGACAAGGAAAGTAAACATTGGATAAGAAGAAATGCCTAAGTACGCTACCATTGGAAATTATTGGGACGAAGAAATGGTGAGCAAAGTGACTGAACTCCTCCATGAGTATCAGGACTTATTTCTGACGAAGTTATCAGAAATGAAAGGTATCCTTGGTGATATAGGAGTGATGAAAATACCTTTGAAAGCTGATGCGAATCCTGTGAAGCAACGCCCTTATAGGCTGAACCCTAAGTATAAAGAAAAATTCAGGATGGAGCTAGATAAGATGCTCGCTGCAGGAATCATTGATCCTGTCGAAGAGTCCGAATGGGTCAGCCCTATGGTGGTACAAGAAAAGAAGACCAAGGGAGAAATCCGAATCTGTGTTGATCTGAGGAAGCTGAATGATGCTTGTTTACATGATCCTTTTCCTACTGCCTTTACAGATGAAGTTTTAGACAATGTCGGAGGTCAAGAAGTGTATTCTTTCACTGATGTATTTTCAAGTTACCATCAGATCAGAATTGCTCCAGAGGATCGACATAAAACAACCTTCGCTACAGAAATGGGATCTTTTCAGTATACTGTTATGCCCTTTGGATTGAAGAATGCACCTCCTATATTTTCCAAAGTAGTCATATCTGCATTTAAGGAATTTATTCATAAGTTCTTGGAAGTTTAATTTGATGATTGGACTGTCTTTGGTTTATTGAAAGATCATATAGCTAGTTTAAGACTTATGCTAGACAAGTGTAGACAGCATCAGATTTCATTGAACCTGAAGAAGTGTCTCTTTTGTGCACGTTTTGGAATTCTGCTAGGTCACATTGTATGCAAGCAAGGATTGATGGTGGATCCTGTGAAGATAGCCATTATTGTGAACTTTCCACCTCCGAAGTCTATTAAGCAACTTCACACTATGCTTGGTCATACTAGATATTACAGAAAATTCATTAAAGGATATGCTCAGATTACAGCCCCTATGGAAAAGAAATTGAAGAAAGATATTAAGTTTGAGTGGACACTTGAATGTCAGGAAAGCTTGGATGTTTTGAAGGAAAAGATGGTAACTGCCCCTATCTTAGTATTCCCTGACTGGAGTAAGCAGTTTCATGTTCATGTTGATGCATCTTCCATTGCTTTAGGTATAGTATTGGCTTATTCAGGTGAACGTAATATTGATCACCCTATTGCTTTTACAAGTAGAAAATTGTCCACAGCAGAAAATAATTATACTATGACAGAACAAGAAGGTCTAGCTATGGTTTATGCCTTGCAGAAATTTTGACATTATCTGTTAGGATCTCATTTTAAGATGTTCACTGACCATTCTGCTTTGAAGTATTTGGTTAACAAGCCTGTGTTAGGTGGAAGGATATGCATATGGATGATTTTTTTTCAGGAGTATGACTTTGAGATCATAGTTAAGCCAGGAAGACTTAACCTGGGGCCTAACCACTTGTCGAGGCTCGAGTCAGGAGAAGAGCCCACTAGCTTAGATGAAGGTCTTCCTGAAGCCCAGTTGTTTTCCATCTAGATGGTTGATGACTATTTTTAGGATATTGTTCTGTACTTGTCTACAGGTTTTACACCCTCTGAGATGACAACACAGCAGAAGAAGCAGTTGGTGGTTAGAGCGGATGACTTTACCTTGATAGCGGGACAACTATATAAGATGGGACTAGATGAAATACTATGCAGATGTTTCCTGGAGCATGAAAAGCCATTGATCTTGGCTGAGGCACATTCTGGAGCAGAAGGAGGTCATTATGCAGGAAAAGATATGACACAGAATATTCTGATAGCTAGATTGTGGTGGCCTACGATTCATAAGGATGCAAGAGAGTATTGCTACACCTGTGATATCTGTCAGAGCACAGGAAAACCATCCAGGAGGGATGGTATGCCTCTGGTTCCACAGGTAACTTTACAAGCATTTGAAAAGTGGGCTATTGATTTTGTTGGACCAATCAATCCCCCTGCAAAGAAATATGGAGCAAGATACATTATTACAGCAACTGATTATCTTACTCGTTGGGCCGAAGCTCAACCAGTCAAGGACTATAGTGCTGCTACAGCTGGGAAGTTCATATTTGATAATATCTTGTCAAGGTTTGGGTGTCCTAGAATTCTTATGAGTGATCAAGGATCACATTTTCTGAATAAGACTATTGAAGCATTCACCGAAGAATTTCAAGTATATCATCAGAAGAGTACTACCTACCATCCTCAAGCAAATGGAATTGTCGAAGCCTTTAACAAGATTCTTGAGCATGCCTTAACAAAGGTTTGCAATGTTAACAGAAATGATTAGGATCTTAGAATTCCAGTAGTATTATGGGCTTATAGAACCACTTGCAAGAAGTTGATAGGACACACAGCTTTTAGGTTGGTATATGGACAGGAAGCAGTTATGCCCATGGGGTAAATTGTTCCCAGCCTCAGAATATCTACCTTCACAGAGATGGATGACCCAGCCATGTTGCATGAAAGACTGGTGAAGATACTGGAACTAGAAGAAGATATATTCATTGCAGGTTTCCAGCAGCAAGTACAGAAAGCTAGAGAAAAATCATGGCATGATAGACACATTAAGAAGAAGCATTTTCAGAATGGTGATCTTGTTCTCTTGTACGACAGTAAATTCATGAAGTTCCCAGGTAAGTTCAAGGCACATTGGAAAGGACCATACATAGTTCATAAAGTTACCAATGGTGGTGCAGTTCAGTTAGCTAAATTGAATGGAGAAATTTTTCCTTCCATGGTGAATGGAAGTAGATTAAAGAAGTATAGGGACGTGCCTGTACCCCCTGATCCGAAGTAATAGCAAGAAGAAGAGCCTAAGTACCAAGAACAGTTGAAATTCGGTACTAGACTATAATGAAGCTATTCCCAGAGAGCTTCGGCAGATTGTTGCAAAATTTACGAAGTGTCGAAGGTTGTGGATGAACTTCTGTCCTGGGTCAAAGATCGAAGTTCTGTCGAAGCATGTGTCAGGATGCATCGAAGGTCCTTATTGTGGTGAAGACAAAGTTAGTGGTTGTGCCAAAGAAGAAAGGTGTGTCGAAGCTTAAAATTCAACCATTGGAAAAATTCATCTTTGGCGGCGCCGATACATTAAATGCATTAACTACCTGTAATGATGAGATTTTGGTTGAATCCACAGCCGTATTTGGTAAATCTAGCACCGTTTGGACAAGATCTACCATCGCTCGGTCAAATTTGGTGTCTTTAATGCACAGTTATGGCATATTTGGTCATTGGATCCTATAAGAAGACACCCATGCCTACGAATTTCGTGTTACACATTTTCTTGAGTTTCACAGTTGAGTCCATATCAGCTGATCGTGAAGTCCAGCAATTGTTGAGGGAATTTAGAAAGAGGGGTCTGCAGAACTTTATGTGTAACCCACCTGCATCTACACCTCATGAGGAGACCTCCCTAGTGCTGAATCAACCGATGCAGACACGATCTAATAGAAATAAGTTTAAGGCAGAAGTTTGCTCTAAGAAAAATGAAGAAAGGCACCAACCATTAGGAAAGACACTGGAGGATCCCGTGATTCAGATGAATCGTCTTGGTTCGGCAAAGCTCCCACCTAAAGACTTCGAAGACTTTGGTGAGGATGAGAACGTTGGATCACAGCGTCCACCATATCTCCCGCCTGTTCGACCAAGAGTTCAGCCACCTTGACGGGAAGTCAATTTCTTGTTACTCACCCCTTTGTTGCCATAGGGTGTGAAGTTGGTCGGAACGATGACAGGAAGATTAGATCAGCTCAAGTACGCAGACCACGATACGAATGATCGTGAGAAGTTTCTGCAGTTTGCACCTGGGAAATAATTGCACTCCGTCCATTATCCAGAGGTAGGAACGACGTTACTTGAAGTTAAGTAGTGGGCTACTGGCTTGGAGCAAGCTGGCTTGTTGAAGATGCTAAATGTCCCCCACTTTGGTCACAGCCCGCAGGTTACTGTGGTGGTCAAGCAGTTATTGATGTTGGTGCATGATGGGAACCTATGGATAGGAAACCAGAGAATTGCTATTGATGGAGAGCTGATTCATAGGATTACAAGCTTTCCAAAGGAAGGGCCTGATCCTGGGATTGAATTTGTTGGAAAGCATGAAGATACGAAGCTGGCGTAGCACATGAAGGACCGCTTCGGTTTGAAAAAAGGAAATCGAGGGTATCAAACATCGACTATTCGGCACTAGAACATTTGCTTCGCCGCAAATCTCCTAGCATGCAAATTAATGAGGAAGTGCAGACCTAATGAAGTACCTGCCCCGATTGTCAGTATTGCTGCGAACTGTGCCGAAGGATATAGTTACAAATGGATAGAGTACATTGCTAGAGAATTCCTTGGAGATGTATGCGATGCACAGGAGAAAGGTAGAGCCTTTCATTATTCATGGTTGTTAGTGCTTATTGCACTGGTAGGATGGAGAGAACCTATCGAGGCAAATTTTGTTGATGTGCTGCCGGAGATGCCTGGCGCAGCAAGGTATGCATCTCTTTGGGTTTCACAGGATAAATCCTTGCAGCAGATGATGAACTACGTGTTTACCTTCTATTCAATGAATATTACATATGAGATCCTAAAAACACCATGGCTCAGTAATGAGTTGTTTTCTCAGCATACTAGCGTGGCCAAATTCAAGGCTGATATGCATAATGTCTTCATCTAGGCCCGCGTAGATAACAAACATACATGGTGGAAGTTACCATACATGGTGAACAAGGAAGACATCCTCGCAATATTTCAGCAGTGGCCAACTGAATGGATGAAGGACGTAGGAACAAGGCCCAACATACCAATCCCTCCCGTAACAGATGTGGGCACAGGTCCTAGTCAGCTGTAGCAGAATGACCCACTAGAAGAGAGTGAAGAACAAGATGAGTCACAACAGAGAGAAGGTGACCATGGTGGAGATGACAGAGCTGATGAAGAATAAGAAGAATCAGTCAAGACCATTTCAGAGCCTAATCGCCCAGATAAGCGCAAGTCCCTCGAAGTGGAGGAAGTTACTAAGCCTCATCCCAGAAAGAAAACTAAGGCATCAAAAGGAAAGAATATCGTTGAAGAGCCCTCTTTGACAATTGACGAGCTTCATCAGGCTCTGACGAAGTCTATAGAGGTATTATCCCGCAAATGGGTAGAGTTTGAAGCTAAAAATCTTGATATGCTCACTAGTGTAGCACAACGAATTGCAGAAATTAAGGCGTTATTGGAAAGAACAGGAACTGGTGCTGCACCAAGCAGTTCCCCAGTAGGCGCGCAGCCAGATACTAGACAATGGCCAGCCATAAACAACCGAGGACAAGTACCAAGTGCAGCTCTTATAATAACTGACGCAGTATCCCGATCGCAGATGAGCATGATAGTTGAGATAGATTACACTAAGTTTTCTATGCCGGAGCTGCATTTTTGTCAATTAGCACTCATGAAGGAGATCCGAGAATGAGACAACTACACACACATGTAGTAAGAAAACACCACGAAGCAGAGTGAGATCCTCGAAGCACAGTTTAAAGAAGCTAAACAGAAGAAGAGGGAAATAGAAAACAAGCAGGCTACACTAGCGCGAGTGTTGGATGAGGCGTGTCGAAGTCTCCCTGACTTTGACATGTAGGCTAAAGAAGAACCGGAGCAAAGAATAGTAAAGGTGAAAGACTATGCACAACAGTCTAGAAGCCATATAGAGAAGATGAAAGCAGAACATGAGGCCCAGATGCGGAGCTTTAGCTTCGGCTCATTCCTGAGAGTCCACCAGAGGTCAGGGAACAACGTCTTAGAGATATTCAAGCCTCAGCAATGAAGATCTCAGATCTTGTAAGTAGTGCATCAAAGCTGCTAGATGAAAGTGTCGAGGCTTGGGAAAACTTGCAGGACAACCAGCTCAAAGTCTTGAAGGAGTATGATGCATTTGCACAGGAAAAGGCCAATGATGCATCTGCAGCAACATTGCAAGAGATAGTGGAGAAAGAGCAAGCAGTCGAAGATATCATGTGCAGCCTTCACAAGCAGTTTACTATCTTCGCCAACAATATTCTTGTACCCAAAAAGCAGTAGAGTGTCTCGGGACGGGACACTGGTGAGTCTTAGGGGCCTGTTGGGGCTCGGACCTTGAAGGTCCTTAATTTTGGTAACTCCGCGGTTTTGGTGTGAAGCTTGTAAGCGGATTTGCAGTCCAAAATAGTCTTAGGGGCTTCAGGGTTGGGTTGAAGCACCTATTTTTGTAAATGTCCCATGGTTTTTGGGTACCCATGGTTTAAGCCCATGGTATTGTAATAGTGCACTTGTATAAATAGGCACTTATGTAAAGGAGAAAAAAAGAATCTTTTGTGTTATGATGATGATGTGATGTGAAGAAGCTAAGGTCTATTTTCGGGTTGAAGGTTAAGTCCCAGCTGAGTGCATGGATGACCTCTACAGCTGAGTGCGCAGAGGGTTTTGGAAGAAAGGTTCTGCACCTAAGTGCGCAGCTTTGGGATGTTGTGAAGATTTGCAGCTAAGTGTGCAGATCAGAAATGTGTTGTTTGTAAATTGTTGAATATAAACGCAGTTCTGTGGACGTAGCCCCTACCCTCGGGGTGAACCACGTATATCTTGTGTTGTGGTGGTTCTTTTTATTTTTTTATGTTATGTTTTTATGTTTTTTATAAGTGGATGAATGACAAAGTAAGATAAATTTCTAAGTATTAACTTTGTTGTGAATTCCCAGTTAAGGGTTAAGCAAGAAACTGTCTTTTTATCTAAACTGCGAAGCTATTTAAGTGAATTTTGAAGCTCTGTATTGCATGATTATTCTTTTTTAAGGCTAAAGGTACAGTAATATCCCTCTTTTGCCTGCAGAAACCTGATTTTGTGGCACCCCATAGCTGTTTCGGGTGAGACTACAACCTGTTAGCAGGTTGTTTAAGAAAGGGCCAACACTGTGGGTCTGTTTATTGGTGCGAAGATAAAATCATAAGAACCCGGATCTTCCCCATCCATCCAACACAGTTCATTAAAGGGAATGGCAATTTTGATTTTAGAAATTTCATTTTGCAAACTGAAAGGGGGGGTTGTTTTATCACTTTCTTTGGGTGTTTATTTTTTATTCTCTCGGGATTTCTTTACAATATCTTCCTTTTTGTTTTATTTATTCTTTTGACTAGTGGAACGTTGATTATAGGGAAGTCTTCCTTTATTTACAACTAAATCCCTATTTCTCAAGTTCAATTTTCTCTGGAGATTATTTAGGACTTTCTGATATTGTTTTGTTTCTAATTCAAATGTATTGCAATTTTATTCTTGAGAAAACATGTTGTGTTCTTATTTTGTCAAATATACATTAGAGTCAATAATGTCAAAATGATTATTTGATTATCCAAAGGGTAAACTTATTCTTCTTCATAAAAAAAATTATCTAGATAAGGAGGCCTTACCTACTGATCTCGTGCATTTCTATGACTTCTTTGATCTCTCAAATCTCTCTGATCCCTCTGTCTGATGTGTGGAGGAGTGGGTCTCCTAAAATTTGGATTTCTAACTTGTGGTTCTTATTGATCTCTATTCTGAGGTCTACTATCTAGATACAGTATGTCCATAAGTCTCTCCATATCATAACATAAAATTTTCTATCGGTTGAGGAGGAAGTTGAAGCTTAGTTTTCTTCTCTAATCTTTCTCCTATATGTCTCAACATTTTGTCTTATTTACCAGATGTCATTAATTTTTCTTCTACTTCTAGTGCATATTTTAACATAGAAGGTAAAGTTGTTGGTTTCCTTTCTCTTAAAAGTAAAGAAAAATCAATCTCAAATGCATTAGCATAATGCAACTCAACAGATCCTATAAAGGGTCTAATATTAGCAGGATTGAATTACAAACCCTCGTGTTGACATTATATTTTTCATATTGTGGAGGTGTTAAAATAAAAATAAAAGGAAATAAAATATGTTAGGATTATTAATCCTTCCTTTGTCTCCTTTTGACTACATAAATCCTATTTGCTTAATTTCCCTAGCTTAGGAAGTCTCATCACTTCACTAGTGCATGGGGCACATGACTAATGAACATCTGTCACTTAGTGGGCCGGTTTGCATGCATTTTGAAGCTTCAGGGATCAATACCTATTTTATAGGAACCCACTCAGAGTGCCACCAGCAGTGTCCAGCAGTTCACCTCGGTAGGTATTAGATCACTTCCAATGTCTCTAGTGCTAGTTTGCATTATTTATGGGAACATCGACGCCTTTGCTCACCTACCCATCCAGTCACCCTCCAATTAACTGATTGTAATTGATTGTAACTAGTTATTAACTGATTTAGTGAGCTACAGTTGTACTAGTTAGCTCTAGAGTCAGTCTAGGTTGGTAGATTCAACTACCTGAGAAGGTATTCGAATTAATCATTGATGTTGTATTATATATTCACCCATAATGTCAACAATCAATTAATGGAAAATTTCTCATATTGTTCTTCAACTATTCTTCTCTTATTTCTCTTTTGCAATCTATGTGAAGACTCTTTTTTTCCCAAGATCTTCCTTTCAAAATCTAATATGGTATCAAAGCCTCCTGAGGCTATAACAAAAATATTATTTCTAGTTTTGTGTAGGTAAAATTTCAACAACACAAATTAAAAATTGCAGGAAACTTTGAAGAGGTACCATGAACTATATAGATCATATTATAGGGCCTACTATATCTTTTTTGAAAGGTATTTATGTGATCTGAAATGGGTTTTTCGTGGAATTGAAGTTGAGCCTCGGAGGTTTGCAATAGCTCGTGTCCATCCGTACCTTATATTTTGGATTGATATTTCTCATTCCACGGGATGAGATATCTCAATTTTATTATATTATTGGAAAGATCTCTTCTATAGCTCAAATGGGTCTTCGACGAAATTTGATTTCGCTGACTGCAGAAGAAGTTGTGATTGAATTTGACAACATGACATCAATCAGATTTTTGAGTTTTTATTTAAGCTTACATACATGATTTGATTTAGATGTACAACTTCTTAGATTCAAATTTGTTCTTGAATTTGAAGAATAAAATTGTAGAAACCTCTATTGTATAACTTCAATATGGATTTGATATCAGTTCCTCATCTATCATCATTCAATTACGATGTGTTGAAATTGAAGATGATTGCATATCTTAAGATCCATGAGTTCTTTGATGTGTCTATTGGAGCTGTGGAAATGTAATAATCCAATGATGAGAAATATATTTGGTTCAATAATTGCGACAGAGCATATGGAGCCATGTGTCTAGCCATTCCTCCTAGGATGCACTATCTCATTGATGTTGTTGAATTTCCAAGTGATATTTGGTCCCAATTGGACAAAGGATTTGGCCAATAGACTGAAGAGATGAGTACAAAGCATTGGGAGAGAACATCTGATATCTCCTTTCAAGTTCTTCCATATCTCCTTTCAAGTTCTTCCATCCTCCATTATTTCTCAAGAAGATGAAGTTTTGCAAAAAGAAGAAATGATAGAGTCTTCAATTAATTCAATTCGAAACCATACTCATTTTGCTGCTTCTCTCAAAATTTTTGAGAAAAAATATGTCTCATGTTTTCATGCAGCTATTCTAGAAGAGGATATTCGAACACTATTGAAGAACTGTCTTTCCATCCACCGAGTCTCTCACCTTAATTGGTTCAAATTCAAAGATTCAAGAGCTCTCAGTCATGCTTGTAGCCAAGCTCATGATTTTTTGTGAGAAAAATCAAGCACTTCTAATGATATTTCAAGGTTGTTGCTGGGGATTTGATGTCATATATTCTTATGAATTGCTGATATTACATTTTGTGATTTCATGGATAATTTTAGAATCTACATCATAGTTTGGAGCTCAAGCATTCGCTCTCCATGGTCCCATATCTTCTATCTCTTTCTGCTCAATCACATACTCATCTCCTCACATTGCTAGAAATGATGGAGATCTCTTGCATTCTCTTGGATGCATGCCCCTCCCTTCTGGAGCTGAATCTACTTCACATGGTTTGAAGTATCAAGCACATCAAGATTCATTTGAACTTGATTTAAAGATCAAGTTGAATGAGCACTCTATGTTACTCTTTTGTTAGATTATCTTAGTTGCTTCACACGGTCTCATAAACTCTTATGCAACTATATATGTTCCTGATCAATTTGAGCATAGTCCTCTTCTTCCTAAGAAGAATATTCCTCTAGAAATCCAATCAAGTTTATGCCTACTTGGTTTGGAGGAGTTTATTTTTTGGTGTATCTCATGTCAATTTTTGAGGAAAGTATTTACCCCATGTGGTTTTGTCTTTTTTCTTCATTTTACATGGGTAAATATCTTTTACATTTAGATTGTAATGGGTGACCTTTGGTCTTAGTTACCAAGGCCCAGGTAGTCCAAGTTAGGATTAAATAAGGGTGTTAGTATTAATTGTAGAAATTCAGGCCAGCAGTAGATTAATTTTACCCACAACAATTATCAATTGATCATGCAAAATTGCTAACAATGGAGACTGAATATGGAGCTGTAACACAAAATTATATTAACTGAGTGTACAATAGCCAACCCTATAATAACATAGGTTGGTGAATATATAGAATAAATCAAGAGGTATAATGCATAAGGAGGCATCCAAAACTAGCATAAAGCAGGCTTACTCAAAATAGGCAAATCCCCCATAGGTGTAAAAAGCTGATCCCAA
>LPNX010768606.1:97174-131252 GCA_001517045.1 Pseudotsuga menziesii
AGGCTAGGAATAAAGTAGATTTGATTCCTAAGGATTTCCCAAGTGCTACATGAGTCAGATATGGCAAGTTTGACCTCTATGGATAGGCAATTAACAACTTGCACAAGGTGGAACTCATGAACTAGGCAAATAAGACAAAAATAAATGAATTAATGTCTAAGTGGGTAAACTATGGGTTGATTATTCTAACATTAATAATCCTCCCTTTGTCTCATTTTGACCAGATAAAGTCTATTTGCTTAATTTTTGTAGATTAGGAGGTCTCATCACTTTACCAGTGCATGGAGGACATGACTAATGGACATCTGCCACTTACTGCACCTGCCTGCATGCATTTTGGAGCTCCAAGGATCAATCCATATTTTATAGGAACCCACTCAGAGTGCCACTTCAGTCGGCCATTAATTATCATTAGTTAAACTCCAATCCCCACTAGTTAGATCACTGCCAGTGTCTCTAGCACCAGTTTGCATGATTCATGGGAAATTGGGTTCCTTTCCTCACCTACCCCTTCATTTAAATGATTGTAACTGATTGTAACTAATTGTAACTGGTTATTAACTAATTTAGTCAGTTGTAGTTGCACTAGTTATCAATAGAGTCAGTCTAGGTTGGTAGATTCATGTTGATAGAGATCCATTGACACAGGTTCACTCTCTTTCAACACCCTTAACCCAGCGACCTCCTTGAGAACCGACCGAGATAGGATTTACCCTGTCAAGCAACACCTACAAAGGAAGATGAAGCCTCACTTGATATGTCCAATGGATAAATGTCATAAACAAGTTTATGTAGTAAGAAGGAGGGGGTTTGGTGCAACTACTTATCCAACTATCACATCATTACTTCATTGATCCAAGCATTTGTTCGTTTATTAAAGATTCATATCATTAGTTATCATATCACACTAACATAATCATATCACAACAGGGGAATGATGCATAAACATATATACTAACATAATATGATTTAAAACATGAAAGAATCACATCATTCAGAAAGGAGCATCGTAGTGCATCATTAATTCATTCACATCAGATCGAAGAAAACAAGAAAATGAAAAGATGCAAAAAGACAGTATTTCCATCAAATCTTTGTCATGTCATATTCACTTCGTATCAAATAGGTTCTCAAAACAGAATTCTGCAATTCATATCATGTATCCAAAGATAGATCAGAGATGCACTCTGTAGTACATCCAAAAGATTTCATATGATCTCAATATTACAATCCTATATCTACTTATAGGCTTGCGCCATTTACAACATGGTCCACCTCGATTAACTTCCTAACTACTTCGACCAAAATATACAAAACAATGACCAGTATTTACAAAATATGACAAATCCACCTTGCGCACCAACTTTGACCTTTCACATCATCCTCGGTGTTGGGAAATTAATTATCCTCAAAACTTCCTACCAACAGGCCCCCAACACAGACTCCTGACTCACCCTCAAGCCACATCAGCTGGAAATAGTGTAACTGCTGAAATTAACCTTGAAGTCCTCATATTATTGGGTTATTTCTTTGACCTAGTCCTTTACCTTATCGTCGATTTCCCTACATTATGTCACTTTGTGCTTCAGTGGATGCTCAACAATCTTTGCATTAACATCTCTTCGATAATATTGAAATGCTTGAAGCGTCATAACCACTTTCAACCAAAACTACGCACTAATGTCTTGGAATTATTCCAACTATGTCATGCGTCTCTACTGATGATACCTCACCTTTGTGACTCTCTGGTGCAACTCCTTCATCTCTGTCGCTTTTGTTATCTACACAACCAGAGGCATTTCTCTGAGCGTTGTCCTCAATGTGGCCAGTTATCCCTCTGATTCTTGCAACTACGTGTTGAGTTTCTCTAATGCTCATCGTGGACTACACTTCCCCAAAATTATGTAGTCGCATATGTAACCAGTTTTGCCTCTTTCTCCATCTCTTTGACTTGTGTTGATAAGTCTTCAATAGCACTTTTACTCTATTCATCCTACTCTGGTGGTGTTCCTGGGTACACCGACGCATTCAACTCTTCAATGTCGTGCTTGAATGTTGTTATCATCTCACCAAGATTTTTCACTTTTCTCTCAGCATCCATGTTTGCTGTGATTTCTGGCACTTCTTAACATCCAATAAAAACTTCCATTTCTAGTCCCGCCCTATTGTCCCAAATTTGCATCTTTTCAAAAGTCAACCTATCTTTCTCCTTCTTAAACTCTTCAATCTCCTTCTTTGCTATTGCTTCACTTTCATGCGGCTTGAACAGTTGGTCACCAACGATTTGCTCCCAATCATTGAATTTTTGCACAACCAACCTATGTAGTCACACCAATGTGTGTACCGACAACTCATTGATGTCCATCACAATAGTTTCCAATTGCTGCAAGGTCGTGTCAATATCCTCACTCTGTCTCTCTACTTCTCTTAGTGGAATGGGCATTATTCTAGCACATTTCACCATACTAATATCAACCACCCTCTATGCCAGATTTGATTTTGGCATTCTTTCCAAAATTACATTAACCAAATAATTCAACCAATTTGTTACCTCATTAAATCATTCAGTGGTTTGTTTCTATAGATTTTCTTCGCTTGCAATCGTCGTTGCTGTAATTGCCGCCACAATGCGGTCTACCAGTGCATCTTCCATTGGCGACGTGCCGCTGGCTACTCCATGCTACTGCCTCCTCTTCATGTGTGTTTTTTTTAATTTCCTTTCAGCCTCTAAATTAGTTGGGGTTCTCAACGATTCCTTTCTGGAATCCAGATCACTATCATGCATCAATGCTTTATCCACTGGCGTATCTATTGGAGGACCCTCCTTCTCGTCTGATACCTCCTCTAGACTCACTGATGCTTTCCAGTCCGCGGGACACTCAGCGACTATAGCATCCAACTCATCCTCCTTTAAATTATATTGAGTTGCTAACCATTTTTATGAGGGTACCACCGCACTTGTACATGTATGGCATGTGGAACAATGGCGAATATTACAACTCACCAATACTTCGTGAATACCACCTCTGTCAGCCGCAGAACCGTCACTGCTATGACTTGTGATGCATTCCAATACAAAAAAAACTGTATGGTGTATCCCTTCAACTTATCTTCTTCACTGATATGCCTAAGGTTTTGGTATCTCGTGCCATTGCAGACTTGCACAACTGCAATGTCCATTCCTTGGTAGTCTGTGGGCTCCGTCCACACGACTAATGAAATTAGTATCAATATCCAACTATAGGTGAATGTCCACTTCCCCTCTTGCACAATCATATCATCCTCCATCAACTATTTTAACATAAAGAGCGACCATTTCATTTGTACGCCTACAACACACTGTTCAACACAAGCAACCACCATGAGGTGCGTTGGCTCGGTCGATTCTTTCGTACTACCTTGTTGGTAAGAATCTTGGCTACAACATGCACAACCTGCTCATTGATGCTATCCAAAACATACACCCATCCATCACGCTCTACTTCATACTTATTCTTGAGCTTTGCAACGAGTCAATTCTTGTTATCCTTTCCATGAGAGTATTGCAAAGGGTCGGGCCCCTACTTAGGAAAACCTGTAATTTGTGATATCAAATCTATGGTGACTAGCACCGGCTGTTCCAACCACATGTATCCTCCATGGAAGCATGCCAAAAAAATTTTGGCACATGCATTTTCCTTTGTCAATTGACTAAAGTGGGGCATGTCAATCACGTGTAACAACCGTGACTTAGCCAATCCCAATGCCCATTCCTGTGGAGTGCGCACCGTTGGATGTCCCTCTTGGATCGTCCTCTACTCAAATGGATCCGCAATATAGTCCATGAATGCCAATAGGTCATGATTCTCATACTTCATATTCACTAAACAAGGCACCACATCGAACGTACATTTCATCCCCTTCAGGATCGCGAGCATCTTGATGGGGTACTTTTGTTTCTTTGTGGGCTTCCATGGATTTTGACCAGGTTTGCATGGTGGAACAAAGCCCAGAATGTTCACCGTAGTTACGCCTGCCCTTGCGATGGAGGCCTTTGCTGCATCCACGTCTGCTCTAGTCGAACTCCTTGTGCTTCTCTTCCTCTGCATCGACTAATTTTGTCGATTAGCTCCCCTCTTCTTTCATGTGATAAATGAAAATACCACCATCATACTTTCTACCTCTTCCTCGATTGGGACACCGATGTCTGGTAAATCCCGCAGACTCCCACTTGAAATTTTTTGTTGCGCTGCTCATTGCATCAGTCACAAGTGCTTTGCAACTACTCAAACTCAACCTTCTACTCAATCACAACTCTTCACTCAATTACAACTCTACAACTCAAACTCAACAATACAATTGTTGTGATTCAAACTCAACAATGGTGACTTCAAACTGTGAGCCATCGATTCTTATAGTGCGTGATCGATTGTGTGAAATATTTCTCAATCATTTTGATGAAATCCTCCTTCATCATCCAAATTAATCGTCGATACTCCCAATCTAACGGTTGCATTCACCATTAATGCACTTCTAGTCCAATAGCGTCACTGAATAATGGGTTTAACTATTGCATTTATTTCCTGATTTGACTCTATCGTGTCCATGCAGAATTCACAACATTGGTCCCTAACTATGATCTCAACCCTTCTTCTTGCACGGTCACTTGCTCCTAGTGCGCCAACCTCTTCCTTATTAGCCTATGCAAAACAAAACAATTTTTTATTTTTTCCACTACGCAATGCTTCAAACATCACGTAGCACCAGGCCCACTTTGTAGGGCTTGATCCAGCTTTAGTTCACCAACTTTAGCAAGAGCGCACCATCCAGCTATTGCAACTAAAATGCACCTCCCTTGGTAATGAAATTGATAACATAAGGACCAAACCAATGCATTTGAAACTTACCTGAATGTTTTGCGAACTTCTGTCATATAGAAGCACCAACTCTCTTTGTTGAAATTTCTTGTGCTTGATGTGACAGTCATGCTATGCTTTCTTTCGATCCTTCTCAATGCGTTGATGAAATCCTGTGACAAAGTGATGTTCCTCTAGCTACACAAACTAAGCTAGGCATTCCTCAAACACTCCCTCGTCGTCCACCCCTGTCGTTGTGGCGATGTTCAAACTTGGAAAAATATAATCCATTGGCATCACTACTTCCTACCCATACACCAACTTAAATGGTGTCTTCCCTGCTAATATTTTGCAAGTATTGTGATACACTCATAATACTGCTGGAATATTCAAATCCCAATCATCGTGGTTTGCATTGCAAACCTTTATGAGCACATGATCCAACACCTTATTGATTGCTTCAATTATCCCATTAGCTTTCATATGATAAGGGGAACTCTTCTTGTGTTGTATCTGAAATTCCTCAGTCAATGCAATGATGGTGTGGTTAATAAATGACTCCCCTGATTTCTCATCAATATATTTGGACAACCAAAATGAGTGACAACATTGTCAAACAAAGACCTTGCTTCCATCTTAGCAGTGCAATCTACAATTGGCGCAACCTCTGTCCATCTTGTCAAATAATCCGTCATTGTAATGATATACCGCGTGTCGATTATCTTCCCTGGTGGATTTATTGGTCCCACAAAATCCAATTTCCATTTATCAAATGGTTGCAGCATCACCTGAGGTACTAATGGCATCTCATCCCTTCGCGATGGCTTGCCATTTCTTTGACAAACATCGCAAGTCTGCACATATTCTATTGCATCCCCATTTAGAGTTGGCCACCATATTCCTGCGTGGAGTACTATCCTAGAATTTGTGCGACCTCCACTATCTCCACCTACAACTCCCACATGTGCTTTCACCAATACCATTTCCTTGTCATGTGGTATGACACATCGCTATAAAATCTCATCATGTCCCATCTTATAGAGTTCTCTAGCAATCAACTGAAAAAATATGCAGCTCGAACAACCAAATGCTTCTTCTGATTTTTAGTAAATCCTTCTGGTGTTGTTCCTATCTCCAAAAACTGAACTATTTTCTCATAGTAATCATCAACCATTCCAACCATGAATAAATTCGCATTAGGTAACTCATCTCCAATGTTCGTCGGTTCTTCACCCATCTTGATTCACAACAAATGGTCAGGTACGACATTCAAGCAACCTGGCTTCATAGTGATCTCAAAATCAAACTCTTGAAAGAGGAATAACCAATGACATATCTTCCCCCCTCGACACACTATTATTCACCATGTATTTCAATGCAGAGTGATCAATGAACATCTTGAAATGACCTCCCAATATATAGTGTTGAAAATTCTACAATGCATAGATGACCATTGCCAACTCTTCTCTCTCCATCATGGTATAATTCCTCTTTGCGGATGACAACTTTAGACTAGTAAAATAAATTGGGTGATCAATATCCCCTTCACCTGGTTGTGCCAATACTAATCCTAACACGATCGACGATGCGTCCACATGAACATGGAATTCCTTCATCTAATTCGGAAAAACCAATATTGGTGTGGTAGCCATGTTCATCTTCAATGTGTCAAAACTTCCTTGACACTCTTGACCCCATTAAAACTGTGCATCCTTCTTCAGCAACTTATCTATAGGTGTCGTGATCGTGGCATACACCCAAATGAACTTGCAATAATATCTAGTATGGCCTAATGTTTCTCTAAGTTGTTTCACATTCGTTGGTGGCAGTACGTTAAGAATTAACAAAATCTTGGTTGGATCGACCGGCAAGCCTTCCTTACAAACAATGTTCCCCAGCAACATCCCAAAAGGATCACAAAATATTCACTTCTTTGAATTCAGTGCAATCTGATGTTGTTGACATTGCTGCTAACATCAGTCACATATTTGTAAGATGATCTTTTACCAACCCATATACTGTCCAATCATCCATGTATACCACCAAACACTTCTGTATAAAATACTTGAATGTGACAACTACAATCCTAGAGAATATTGCAAACGTATTCTTCAATCCAAATGGCATCACCATATACATATAAGATCCTCATTCAATCACAAAATTTGTCTTGTGCTGATCCTCTTTCACAATCTTGATCTGAGGATATCCAGAAAAGGCATCAGTGAATGAGTATATCTTTTGACCGCCCATTCCTTCCAACACTTCGTCAATATATTGCGTCGGGAAAGGATCATGAATGCATGCATCATTTATCTTCATGAGATCAACACAGATTCAAATATAGAATGTCTTCTTATCTTGTACAACCATAGGACTGATCCACTCTGATTCTTCAACTAGTTCTATGATTCTTGCATTTAGCATTCTATCGAGCTCAACCTTTAATATCTCTTTGTATCGTGTATTCAGGTGATACGACCATTGCTTCACTCAATTCACATCTATTTTCAATGGTATTTTCATCTCTCCCAAATCTTCGAATATCCCCTTCATTTCAGAAAACTTCATCGAAAACAAGTCTTGAAACTCATGCAGCAGATTAGTGATATTTTCCATGGTTTCTTCATCTAAGTACTCTCCAATATTCCTGAATTTTGGGTCCTCCTCCATCCCAATGTTGACCTTCCTAATATTTAATGGTTGGTGAAATTTTACCATCGGCATCTCTCGTGCCATGATATCCCAACTTCCTTTAGATTATGGAATATTTACGTTCCTTTGGTCATCTTCATCCTCAGGTCCTCCTGTTACATTATAACACTCCATCATTGACTACATCATTGGTGCTTCATGTAGGTCCATCGAATATGCCACTGGAATTACCTTCAGCATGACATCACAGATACGTTGTAGCGTACTATGAACCAAAGGATCAACATATACAATATGAGGATCTGACTGAAACAAGTTGACAACTCTTCCCATGTCCTAATCTCTCTTCTCAGCTCGGCCAATACATACCACTTTCACAAAATTTCATCCAATGTGCGCATGAAAGCATGTACCCACTCGTTCTTTGGTCCTGACAACCACATCTTGTGGCACACAATCAAATGATCATTAGGATGATTACTCCCATCATACTTATCAGCTCAGTACTATTTCATTCCTGCAAAACAAACTTCCATCAACCTACGACATATCAACCATCCATTGATCAATTTCTTGTGTGTCTCCCCCCTCTGTTCAACTTTGGACTTCAATGCTTGATCCAATGCCAACAACCACTATGGTTTTGAGACTCTATCTTCGAAATCAACCAGAAATTCAAGAAAATCAGGAAGTACCTCATAATTTGGTAACTCAACAATCTTTACTGCGACATGTCGTAGTGACTGAGTAATTCTACCACACTTCTGAATCGATACCTCATGCATATGATTATGCCAATTCTTCAAAGCATCATCAGAGTCTGAAGATGCGAAGCTAGAGCTTCACCATCCTATCTCTCCATCGACAGTAGGGTGGACATAATCTTCTGAAATATTATACGCATGGTCCCAACCTCCTACAACTTATTCTTTAACTGGTTCAACATACCTTCTTTATTCACTTGGATCCATTGAAGCTATGAATCTGATGTCACAGTTCTTGAAAGTCATCACACGCTTCTTAAAATTGATCACCACCAATATATCATTATCCCATCCAATCCCCATCAGTGCGAGATATGATCCTCCTTCATCAACAATATCAATTACATCGAAATACGCATACATCCTCATTCCTTCGACTTCCACTGCAAGACGCGACACTCACCCAATTGGCATCACTCTTGCTTGGTTAGCCAATCACAGCTATATAGGGGACCAAACCAGTTGTGGTTTCCCCATGTTTTCCCAGCTCCTCTTCGTCAGAATGTTAACATCCGAGCCTATATCCAAAAACTGAATCTACCTTGTAATCCCCAATCTAGATATTCATTCTCATTTATTTTCTAGTTTTCTTCTTGTGCAGGGAGTTCAGATCAGACTCCCTTTGCCCCTTCTCTGGTCGATGTAACAAACTCGCAATCTTGACAAGAACATCAAGATCGTTTTCCAACAACATACAACATTCAAAGAAGTTTTGCAAGGTACCATGCTACCGCGATGATCCTACTACCAAAGTGGAATAAAAAATAGGTGGCATTTCATAAACAAGAAACTTACCTAGATATTTTCTGAAAGCATATTGTGCTTCAAATAATGTATCCCTCTGAGTATTGACATCAAATTGCACCTTCATGACCAATATATTGAAAAAACATGCAATAAAAATTTGTCGTCTACAATACCATATTCTGCATGAACACACAGTCTTCATGTCAATGTCCATCAACTTGACATATGCCGCACGATGTCATGACACAATGACTCAATGGATTTGGAGCTCCTAATATCAAATAATTTCAAAACTCTGGGCACTAGTCCTTATGATTTCCCTTCGTATGGCATCGAATACACCATATCTCATCACGATGTTCCCTACCCTTCTTGATATCTTGCAATTGGATCATTAGGTTTCCCAGTTGCAACTGAATCTGATTCATACCAACTCCAGTCTCACCAATGGGTGAAGCTTCCAGCCTCATCGAGATCTCCAGATCCTCTCTCTATGTCATAATCTTTTGTTACATCAAGGGAATAATGATATGTGGTATAACTAATGTCATGATGAACCACTCCTTTTGCTTTACATCACTCATTCCAAAGTTTAATTTTTCCATCAGTGTCTTGAATTACTGATCGAAATCCCAGATGGATTCATTTGTATATTACTTGATCTCCTTTAGCTCCGTAATATATTGCACCTCATACTTCAGATTTCTGAATTCCTCAATCAATCCCTTTCTGATTTTTCCCGGGGTCTTTGCTGGAGTGCCAATTGGAACATCCAGAAACTTCATGTACCAGCCCAGTGCATGACCTCGAAGATTTGTCTCCAATTGACCTTTATTAACTCCATAATCCTAATCCTTATTTACAGTACAAACTACTTCACACAGAAGCCAGTATTTTCTGGAATCCTGGATCCCATTCCCATGAAACAAAGGTAACTTGACATCATCTCCTGACATCCTGGGACTTCTTCCTACATTCATTGATCTGCTACTGTTAGAGTGTTAATGACATGTCGGACAAGTCAATGTTGAGCTAGTGTTTGTTCCTGAGTGTGGTGTAATGCATAGAGGTGTGGGTACGTTGTTGCTCTGGGTTGGTATTTCCTCGACTTAGGCATAGCCTAGTCATCTCCTTTTTTGCTGTAGGGTCGCTTCATCCCTTGTGATATTCTTTCGTAGCCTCTTCTTCCGGTTGCAATAAGACTCTCCTCAGTCCGCTTGCTCTTCTCTTTCTAAAACCTTACTCCACTTCGTAGAAGACCACTTCCTTCCTTGTCTCCCCTCATAGTCTCGATGTAAATCCCATCCATCTACCCTGTATCATTCCATCAAACCCTTTGTCTCCACAATACCCCCAGCCTCCACACACCAGGGCTCTACATGTTGGAGTTCATCTTCAATATGCCATTTTCATAGATGAGCATCTTAATTGACAATTGTAATGATAACAGAAACCTACCTCTTGTTCCTTTGAAGAATTCCCTCTCTGCGTCACTATAAGACTTGACTATGCCAACTATGAAATTAGTAATGTAGCCTTCCAAGATGGTGTCAAAACACACTTCAACGACCCTTAATGCTCTGTTGTCTACCTCTTGTAGCTTATTGATCAACTATGGGGTCTAGCAAGTGGGTTCTCCTCCTTGAAAAATCATCTTTCAATAGGTTAAATACACCAACCACTCATACAAGATGATCAGAAACTCAGAGAAAAAGTGCTCATGGAGATAAGAATATAGGTACCTTCCCAGCCACTATTTTGTCGTCAGTCTAGGGTTTTGATTCTCCTCCACTGCAAATTCCCAAGCCTTCAGGTCAAACCAATATTGAATCTCCGGTATTTTCGGATGCCACAACATTACCTCCTTCTCTGCGCACTACAGTCCCAGAAACGAAACCATTTGTTGACATAGATCTGTCGATAGGGGTTCACTCTCTATCGACACTCTTAACCCAGTGACCTCCCTGAGCATTGGCCCATACAAGTTTTACCTTGTCTAGCAACAGCTACGAAAACAGATGAAGTCTCACCCAATATGTTCAAGGGAGAACTATTGGAACCAAGTTTCCACAGTATGAAGAAGTAGTTTTTGGTGCAACTACTTATCCAACTATTACATCATTACTTCATAGATCCAAGCATTGGTTCGTTTATCACAGATTCATATAATCAATTATCAAGTCACACTAATAAACATATCTTCCAACATAATATGATTTAAAACATGACTCACATCATTCAGAAAGGAGCATCATACTGCAACATTAATTCATTCACGTCACATCGCAGAACATAGGAAAATAAAAAGATGCAAAAAGACATAGTATTTCCATCAAATATCTGTCATTTCATATTCACTTTGCATCAAATAGGTTCTCAAAACACAATTTTTCAGTTCATATCATGTATCCAAATATAGATCAGAGATGTGCTCTCTAGTAAACCCAAAAGATTCCAGATGATCTCAATATTACAATCCTTGATCTACTTAAAGGGTTGTGCCATTTACAAGACAGTCCACTTAGATAAAATTCCTAGCTACATTAACCAAAAACTACAAAACAGTGACCTATATTTACCAAATATGACCAAAATCTACAAAATATGACCAATCCACCCTGCGCACCAACTTTGAGCTTATTCATCATCCTCGGTGTTGTGCAACTAATTATCCTCAAAAATTCCCGCTAACAATTCAACTTCTAGAGAAGGTATTCAATTATTCAATTAATGGAATGTGAATAATCAATTAATGGAATATTTCTCATATTGTTATTCAATTATTCTTCTCTTATTTCTCTTGTGCAATTTATGTGAAGACTATTTTTAGCCCAAGATCTTTTTGTGAGAATCTAATAAAAGGGACTCTTGAAAGATTAAAGGATTGGGTTTCATATGACTAAAGTTAGAGGAAATTATTTTTCTTAGCGTTAAGAACTAGCCTAAACTTGTGATGTGACCAAGAGCATCAGTCAAAATTGCTAGCAGACAATACGAGCCTAGTGTACACGTGATTGTGGGACCCGCGTATGATGTCACAAACCAGGGAAATATGAATGGACGTTAGGGATTTAGTTAGGAAAATATCAACGAATGATAAATGATCTTGAGCATGGAATAGTGCAGGAGATAAATGAATGGAGTAGTAGTAGATTTTAAACCACTCTCCATGTGGCACAATCTGATGAGGTCCACTGGGAAAATTTGTAAGGTAAAAAACACTTTCCGAGGCTTCTGCAACCGATTATTCGCACAATATAAAAATATCGCAGGAAATGTTTAAAGATTTCTTTTTTCGTGACGTTAAATGAAAGGGGGGACGATGGCAACACATGAATTGGCATTCCAAGTCACGTTCTGAGGGTCAACTGTAAGACTTTTCCCATGAACTAGGTAGCTCTAGTACTTTGATTCCTACTGGGTTTATTGTTATGGAATAGGTTTTGAGTTCATTTTCACTTTGAAAGTTCATGGATAGTAAAGAAGAGGTAATAATTGACAGGGAAGAAAATGTCTTCAACCCAGTTCTTTCTATGTATAGTATTTCCCAGTCTAAGGAACAATTGTGGGGTTTCAAGTTGCATGGAATATATATTTTGAATGTTTGTAAATGCTTTGTGTATTATTTTTCTATTGAACAAACCCTACACTTCTCAGAATTTGTGGAATGGTGTGTTAGTAATTATTCTCCCATGGAAAGAGTAATTATGAACAAAAAAGTTTCCCGTGAGGTGTTCAATGTACCTGAGAAGTTTCCTGCGAATCCTAAAGTTTTTAGTGAAGAAAACCTAGTTTAGTTGTATAGGGAGTGTAATTATGAAGTCAATTTTTTTTCTTATCATAGATTTTAAAAATTGGTCATTTACTGGAAAATCGTGTTCTTTCCTTAAATGTTAGTATTTTTCGAGAATAAGTTTAGTCATTTTTATCAATGTTGAGTTAGATATTGGGTTATGATGATGATAAATCCATAAATGAGGTCATGTTGGGTTTTTTTTAGAACTAATTTATTTGACCCAGAGTCAAACCAAGTTTGCTTCCTCACCCTAGATTATTTTTTAGCTACTACAATTCACGCTCAGTTGGTAGATTTTGCTAAATTGAGACATTTAAAATATCAGTCATATTTATTGAACATGCTCCTATGCTCGAATATATCTGAGTTTCATTGCTCCTATGCTCTCTCCTGTACATCTTGGACAAAATGAATAATACTTTGCATCCTTCACCAGAGACTTATATAGGGTATTAGTTCTTGTACAGGGAATTTATTGTTGTTCATGTGTACGGTTTCACGAGATCAGCTTACAAGTTTCCTTTCTTTTTAACTCCTAGATTTTTTTCATTACAGTTTATCAGACAAAGATTGTGTTTGGAGAAAGAATATTTGGGTACTTTTAAGAAATATTATGATGTAAAGTTTCCCTTTAAGATTGGCCCTTTCATTTTTAAAAGTAAATCTGCATTGTCTATTGTTTAGAAATTACTAGAAGTTATGGATTTCCAAAAGATGGAAATTTTGAATTATGATCCATGATAGATTATATCACAGAGAGGGAACAAAAATAAAAACAAATCCTTTGAACATAAACTGATAGAAGGAATGTATATAATGGCTAATTTGTTGGAATTTAAGCAATATTATGAAGAAATCAAAGAAGAGGTAGTAAAGGTAGATGATGAGAGAAGAAATAAATTGGCCTTAACAATAGAAACACCATCTAATTCTGCTTCAGTGAATAAAAGGACCCTTTAAGATATTGATATAATGTATATTGATGATGAAAACTCAATCAAAAGAATAAAGTTATAGTATGGAAGGGAAATGGTGAAACAAGATGAACATAATGTAGATTATTCATAGAAAATCCTTCGTTTACAACAACATTTTGTGCAGATACATGAATATTCTTTTACTGGAGAAAATAGCATGTAGTCAGTCTCTAGATACAAGTCTATGTTTGATTTTGTTTCAATCTATGCGAATAAAAATAAGCAATCTTTGGATGAGACGCATAATATTTTTCCCCAGGTGAGACAATTAACGGATCATCAAATTTTGTTAATTTCCACCAGTGATCTAGAGCGGAATACCTTGAAATTTTTTGTGGTGAGTGATGAAAAATTTTCAGAAATGGAATTTAGTTTGGATAGAATCAGTGTACCTAATAAAATCCAATTTCATAGGAAAACTGGTGATCTATTGTATTCATATTTTTCAAAAGCCAGTTTGAAAATTACAAAACTACAATCAGTCATTGACAAGTTGGAAAACCAACTTCAACAAGAGAAAGTAGAGAATAAATCTAGTTTAGTTCAAATGAAAAGGCTACAAACAGATCTCATAACTTCAGGCACTGGACCTAATAATGTTTAGGCGACTAAAAATTTGCTAGAATAAAAGGAAAAAACTATTCAGGAACTTAAGAAAAAGTTTAAAGTTCCAGTAGCACAACATGTTTAGTTGTCATAATTAACATTGTTGCAACAAGAAAAGAGAAAAATTATCACGATTTTATGGATTTTAAAGGAAAAATATTGAAATTACGAGAAGAAAACAAAGCTTGGGAAGTTTAAATCTCAGGGTTTATATCTCAAATTTCAATTTTGTGAATTGGAAGGAAGAAGATGAGGTATTGGAAGAGTTAATGAGTCATCCTTTGATTCATAATGAAGACCAAGTGAATGAGTCTCCTGCTGAAGAATTAATTGTTTCCATGTTACAAATAATGTTAAGAGAAGGATAAATAAAGGTATTAAAGGAAGAAAGTGTTAAACTTAAACAAGAGATGACTCAAATTACCGAGGAAAAGAATAATATTTTGAGTGAGAGGAAGAAATTGCAAAACAAGGTCAATGAATTGAATGAACAAAGTAATAGGAATGACAACCTTGCAAGGATATTAGCACCTTATTTGGGATACACTCGCTATAAAAATTACAAAATTTAGACCTTATTTAAATTGTGCAAATGATAAAAAGATAATAATAGATATGGCCTTCGAAAGGTGCAAAGTGGTGAATGAAAATTTGGACAAGAATCTAATTGATACAACACAATGCTATTAATTTCTTGTACACTTTGACATATGAGGATATGCAAGAAATGGGAATCAGAGACAGACTGGCCATCATTTTATGGGATATAATTTTTTTCATGAATAAGCATAATGTTGTCAAAATTGTGTAGGAAAAGGCCAATCAGATGCTTCTTCAGATTAAGGATTTGAAACAAATATTTTAAGAAATTTTTTAGGAAGGTCTTCCTCCTCTCTGGGATAATGATGGAAAATTATTTTCCTATGAACAATATCATAACTTGTTAGTGCTCAACTGTATGGACCATTAGAAATTTGAAGATTTAACAAAAGGACTGACTAGGAAACTCATCATATAAAAATTAACAAATAATTTTGATATTTTCGATCGATTCTTGATGCCCCAAAGAAATTTACCACCTATTTGTTATACCTAGTATGTGGAATTGGATGTATCGATTAAGGAATGGGTGGACTATACTATCCCAAATCATAGGAAATGGAAAGGTATGGAAAAATTCAGAAATACCAAGTACATAATACATCAATGATTAACATGTGTCGCAGTTCAAAGGAGTATATCGAGTACCCGTTCTAGCATGCCACATGGATTTTTATCAAATTTGTTAGTTCAGAGAAAGCTTTCAGTTACTAGATTCCTAAGAATTAGGAGTTTAGGTACAAGAACTTTATGTTAAAATAAAATGTTAAGTATTCACTCAAGGAACCACTTTGTATAAATTTTGAAGTTGATGGTGTATTGGGGGTTTGATCGCAAAGAAAGAAACATATAGTTTGTGGATAATATTTTTTTATCTTTGAATACAATTTTGTAGAGAACAAAGAAAATAAACTTCTCTCTAAAACATAAATTCTTGTGGCAATGATTTTAAGTTTGTGATCTTCTTTACATATATGTGTTATTCTTTACCCTGGTATTTCATTATATGACTTTCTTCTTGGTATTAAACTTAGAGAAAATGTTTGGAAATCATGTGTGGTGCTCCAAATGCATGCAATTTAATGCTCAATTTTTTATGTCTAGCATTACACTAAAATTCTTCCTTATCTTGATGCTTTGATGCAATGGGTTGTTTTTCCTGATATCTGCTACCATATTACATCTAAATTGATGACTAAATATTATTTCCTTCATATCTTCTAAGGTGGAGACTGTTCTTTCTTTTTATCTTCAAAACTAAATATTTTTATTAGTTTGGATCTATTTTCCCAATGGTTTCTTTCTCCCAATATTACCAATTGTAATCTGAAAAATTGTCATGATACATATTTGGAAACTCTATCCATTGTACTTAAAATAAATATTACTACTTCGGTGACCTTGGGTGGTAATTTTGTTAAGGGAGCCTCCTTTGAATGAACATGCTAGTTTTAGTGTAAATTTTGGTTTGAGGTTACCTCTGGAATTTTCCTTCTACAACTAAAAGAAAATTCTCAAGTGATGACACCCCATAAACCTACTAGAAAATTCTTGTATACACTCAAAGTTTCCATTTTTAAAATTATTATATTGTGTTAGTATTTTCAAAGGATTTCTCTTATCTCCCCATCTATCAATAAAAATAATTTGAAATTCTTCCAAAGTGTTTGGGTACACACGGTAATCCCAAAAGACCGAACACCTAGAGCAACCACTCATGCAAACAGATCATAGATCGACACACCAATGTTTTCACTTGGTTTAAACCCTCAAAAGGGAAACACTCCATAGCCCCATCCAAATAGCTACTTGAGGAAGTTTATTATGAAACATAAAGAAAGTTGCAAATTAGCTTCTCATAATCCATCAACTAGCCAATCAACCTCCATACTATTTAATTAGATATCATGGACCAAACGACTGTTAAGCCATGAATCAAAATGTAGTTATGATCTAAGAGAATATGAACCTTTGGATCACTCTATGTCTAGAACATATCATGACCGTCTGATTAGATATTTACAAATTCATACTAATGCATACTAAAGAAGCACACTTTTCCTAATGGATATATTATAACAAGTTGATCTTAACTAAATCCTAAGTGTCTAAATATCCAAACATCCCCCCTTAAGAACAACTTGGGATAGGATTGAAGTATTTAGAAAAGTGACACTATTAGGAAAAGGAAGGAGGCATTAGATCCTATCTCGCATTAATAAAAAATTCCCAAAATCCTAACATAGATTGAAGTTTAGAAAACTTTGCTTCTATAAGGTACTTGGTGAAGATGTCTACAACTTGATCATCTATAAGGATAAGGAGCACGTCAATAATGTGGTCATGAAAAATATTTTTGAGGAAGTGCATGTGTAGCTCAATGTGTTTGTTGTGTTGATGTTGAACTGACTCTTTGGCGAGCTTGATGGAACTTTGATTATTACACCAAAGTGGATTAGGTTGTTTATGCTCAAATCAAAACTATGAAAGGATCTGTCAAAGCCATAAAGCTTATTGTCTGGCATTAACTATGACTTGATATTCTTCTTCTACTGAATAAAGAGAAATATCTTGATGTTTCTTACAATCCCAAGTGGCAGGTTCATATCCTAGACTAAAAATGTGTAGATGTTGATGAAATTTTCAAGCCAAGCACAAGGCCCTATCATTAGGAATGGTTGTTATTCCACATTTTAATTTCATAGAGGTTTGACGGTTATACCATGTGGTTACACCGATACTCTAACACCCCCCTCAAGCGTAGCATGGGGGAATTAAACTTGATACCTATGCTATGATACCATGTGAGGTTTACCGTTATAGAAAAACCTACAGATGATGATGAACATATGAAACCTAGCAAAGGTCCCTATCATCAAGAGTTGTGATTAGAACACATTTTTATATTCCCAAAGGTGCAGCGGTTATACCATGTAGCTGTAACAATACTCCAACACAAGGTAGGAATAGACCTTGCAAGGAGATATCTGAACCATTTATTAGCCTCCCTAGACAAACTTTGGGAAACCAATCTCATTTTAGTATCATTATAGTCTACTTATTAAATGTCAATACAATCATTAAACCTGTCAACATAATGCTGAGATGTAAAATTCCCCTCTCCATCAAAAATTGTGATTATTTGAGCATAATTTTGTTGGAGGTCATGTAAACCAGCTCATACAGAAAGTGGGGAAAACCTAGCATCCATAATTATAGGATGGTTTTGGACAATGTTATGAACCTATGGCTGAGGGTTTTGAATTATTTGTTTCCTTTGTTTTGTTTTTACAGTTTTTTTGTAAATCTTCCCAAAGAGAATCTAAAAGGTAGGATTGAAATCTATTTTGATCTACCATAAAAGAGACTGTTCAAATTTTCTATGAAAATCAAGATACTAAAGAATTCAAATCTCCTTTTAATATCAATAAAAATATCTTTCTATCTAAAATGTACCTTCTTTATCTTTCCCTTTGACTTTCCTAAGGATTCTTTCTGGATCTTCCACAATATGTAATAGTTCAGGATTAGGGTCACCTCTTATATAAATTGTTTTGAAAGCCATGATTTCATCTTGGGAGTCAGCTTTTCTTGAAATTTAAACTTGAATTTGCTAAAGAAAAATACAACCAATATTCAAATATTAGAACTCATGTTTGTCCACAGAAATTTCATTTTTCTGAAACTGTTGTTTCACCTAGGGAAAATTTGAACTCTCGCTGCCCGAAAACAGTGCCAAGATGTTATCACTCATAATTTATCCTTTGGTTGTGGAAGGATAGTGCCAAGGTAAGATTTCAAACAAACCTGTAGGAGGAAAGCTGGATTGTTGCGTACCAAAGAGGGCTCTCTCAACAAATAGATACAATGGCTAGAGATATTTTTACATAAACTAAACTTAGTGATAAAAATGGATGAAACAAGAGGATACCATTGGGCATGGAGTCAAAATCATGACTTATTAAATATAAACAAGTCTTTTGCTATAATATTTATTCACTGGGGTAGAATAGGTATTCTTTCATAGTCAAGTTGTTGATTTTTCGGTGGTAAAAGAGGAAAGTTGAACAATTCATTAATATGGGAACCAAATAAAGATGAATCAAATATTAAATTTAAAATAAATTTGCTTGTGAATACTCGAATCCTATGAACCAGAGCTTATGAGTATGAATATTGATTCAAAACAATCTTATTCAATCATGAAAATATATCACAATGGAAAAAGATAACAAGAAAAACATTCACAAGAGAAAAGGAAATACAAATTGTAAAACAACAACACGAGAATATCTGTTATGAAAAATCCTTGCTTGGCTCTGCAAAATTTTATTAACTTGAAAATTCTCAATTACAAAATTGTTTTCACTCTCATGGATTCCAACCAAAATTACATTGCAAAACATCTTTTTATACATCAAAAATCTCCTCGAGTTGTTACCTACCTATGTATATTCTAAAAATAGGCTTCTTGTAACTTCCTTATTACATCTATATTATAACTAAAAACCAAATTTCCCTAAATACTACAAAATATTTTAACTTCACATTGAAGTGGACATTGATATATACTTTGCTCAACAATTTTGGATGAGTATCTTCATTGATGCAACTTTTACTTCATCCTCTCGAATTTTTCAATTATTTTCCACTGATCTCCAGACGGAGCTTCTTGACTTGTCATTTATTTGGCCAAAAATATCAACTCCACATGGTCCACATAATATATAGGAGTCATATTGGCACCTATCATTCTGAATAGATCCAAAATTTAAAAATCTACAACTATTTTATCAATTATAATTTTCCCAATGAGAGATTGAGTCATACCCTCAATTTTCCTGTGCTCTATTATAGCCTGAACCAATAGATCTTGATAATCATATTGAGTTATCAATTTTATTTCCTCATCCAAAAAAGAAGGGAGTCCCTTCTGAAATAATTATGTGAATAAGCCTTTAAAATACTTTACCTATTGCAATATTTGATCATCCTTTGCTTGGAAACTCTCAATATGATGATGCTTTCCAACAACTTTCCTTGCCCAAGTTATTACTGTAATTTGTAACTTTATTCCCAGTGGTTTCAATTCCTCTTCAAATAGAATATTGAGGAAATTAATAGTATTTTGAGTTGTTTATGCTGGTATTTTATGCAAAGTCTCCTTCATGAATGCACATATATGTCTTGTTATTCTAATCACAACTTTTTTTATCTTTTATGAAATTCAAATAGGGCCTCATTTTTGTAGCCTCAGTGATAATTATATCCCAAATAAGATGCCTTCCCCCACACTGGTAATTTCCCTGAAAATGTTTCCTCGATCTTATCATTCTTCTCAAGTAATTCCTTACTCTTAGTTTCAAAAAAATTCTTCTCCTATTATTTCTTATTAACTACTTTAGAAATTTTTTTCTTTTTTTCTTTTAACCCTTTGATCTCTTCATCCTTCAAGATAACTTGAGACATAAATTGAGCTATAGTTTATGTATTTGTTCCTAGGCTTAGATGACATGTTTCCACCTGTCTTTTCTTTTCTTCCTCTTCTCTTTCTCTTTCCAAAATTAATTATTTTATTTTCATTCAATACATGAATTTCGTCTTTAAAGAAGTATATTTCCTTCTCTCGTTGACCCTTCTCTTCAACAAATTTTAACAATTTGGATTTGCTATCATTTAACTCTTGGGACAATAAAACCTTTTCTTTCTCCAAAACTACTAATTCAAACGCCTAAATTAACTGGGTAGCTGGAATTTTTAATTTAGTCTTCAACAATTGGATAGTGTTTTCTTTTTCAGCTAAAATTTTCTCTGTGGTTTTCCTCTTTCTAGATCACAATCCATAACTATAAGATCACCCTGAAGATTCTTAATTTGATGTTGATATATTTTATTCTCAATCTTCTCCCACTTCAATTGATTTTCTAATTTTGACACAGTGTATTGCAATTTAGAATATTTTAGTGTGGCTTTCAAAAAGTTAGTATAGATCACGTCTTCAGTCTTCTTATGCAAATGTATTTTGTCTAGAACTGGATTTTTTTGCAAATTGAGTCTCATTTCTTAAACTCTGTCATGAGTGGCCACTACAAAGTTCAAGGTATTTTTCACATGATCCTTTATAGTGATTAGTGAAACTTCATTTTCTAAAATATCCCTTACTTTAAGAAAAAACTTCAAATATTTTTCAGAAGAAAATTTTGTGTCTTTTCCATATCAAGTGTACAATTCATTTCTAGACTTGTATCTGTCACTAGAACCAGCTTCATGTGCCTCCGCAAAACTATATTCCTAGATTTGAAAAACTGGGCCTTGAAATTTTTCCTTTTTTTCATCTTCTTGTCTTCAACTTCAATAATTTCTCTATATGAATCCACTCTCAGTCTCTTTGCTAACTAGATTTTTTTTGTAGTGTGGGAATCGGTAACTAGGTGGTTTTGGTACTCGTGTGACATGGGGTCCATTCCTGTCGGCTGCCACTCTAACCCTAGGTGCATCCACATAGCCCGCACGCATGGGGCATGAATAAGTCTGGGTGAGATTTGAACTTGATACCTCCTTTACAACATTCCTTCATTTACACGGCACTTGCTAGTCATTCTACACCCATGCGAGCGTCTCTTTGCTACCTATTGGTCATCATGTCAATCTCTATTTTTTATGAAAAAACTATTTTACTAGTAATTTCAGCTTTACTGGAAGTTGGTATTATCATGGTAGTATATTTTACTATGCAAGAGGGATTTGCATGCAAGTTTTCTGAGCTCTCTATTATTGGTTGATATTCCATTAAATTATCTCTTTCAGCTAATCCTTCCATCTCCAAGTGATCAAACGCTTTATTTTTATTCGTTTTCCTCCTCTGTGATATGATATGATGAGGATCATAGTTGATTTTTGAAGCCTTCATAAAACTCATGCATTGCAGCAAGCCATCAATGACTAAGAAAATAAATTTGTTTTTAAAATAAAAGGACCTATCTTCAATGGAAATTTGACCTCTAAAACCTTTCTGAAATTCAAAAGGTGCTCATTCTTCACAGTGAGCTTATGTATGATAAAATCCAAGGAAATTTTTTTGGGTGTGAGAAATGCAGGTAGAATGTAGGGCTCATGCAAGAAACCATATATTATAATGATAGTATGTTCCTTTATAAGGAACCAGTCTCCAACTATTCTATTTGGGTTGAATTGATATTTGTGGCAAAACTCTGGGTAGCTTATCCTAAAAAATTACTCTGTACACTTTTCCATAATGAGGTTCATATAATTGAAAGTGGTTTTTGATCTTAGAAGTGAACACTATCTCTAGGAAATGTAAACTTTCCTCATTGAAGAACAAGAAAATCCTGACCAAATAAGATTGGAATATGAACTTTTTTATCATGTGGAAATTCACTAAATATAAGTGAATATTCTGAGCTAGGAATTCTTCAAAATTGGGGCAACAATACTGATTAGACTCAAACAAATTTAATGCATATTGAATCTAAACAACAAGGCTATCACTATCCAACCTTAAAAAATGACTCAAGAGGGAAACGATCCTTTAAGACTCTTCCTTAAACAAGTCAATATTAAGGGGAAAAAGGATCATTTTCAATAGAAACTTTAGGTTTAAGTATTTTTGACAAAAAGGCTTGCTTCTTTTCTGTTGTAGCATTCCTATATAGTTCAATTACATTTTCGTCAACAAAATCTTGCAGGTTTTGGGAAAAATATGTTGGCAAAGGGTTTGGGATAAGTGAGTTGTGCAACATCGCAAATGTTGCACAAGCTCAAAGACACCGCGCAAGTGGAATATGACGCGCAAGGAGGATGATAGAATATTTTTATATATTTTGTGTCACCTTTTGTAGTTTTGGACCATATTTTTTCTGATATTGGTCATTATTTTGTAGAATCAATTAAGAATCAACTAGGAAGTTGTCTAAGTGGAGCTTGAATGTTAAGGCACAAGCCTATAAGTAGATGTTGAATCACAAGTGTTAGATATCATATTTTTGAAAGTGAAGAATATATTTGAATATATGAAGTGAGATCTATTGATCTATGAACTATGATTTTGTGCAGAAGTAATATGACAAGACGAAGGTTGATCTGAATCACTATGTTCTTTTATATTTTACTATTTTACTATTTTATGTGACTCAATGATGAATGTTATGTGAATCTGCGACATGGATCTATGATGCAATTTTTCCTTGTGTTAAATGATGTTATCTTGTTGGTTCTATTTGTGAATCAGTACGCTTACAATAGTTATGATTGAATGATGTGATATGTTGAAGAATGACAATGAATGGTTACACGAATGCATGAGTTGAATGATCTAGTAATATTGCTCTAAGATGATAAGTCGATGTCACATTGTCCTCTCCTATTCTATGGAAACTTGATTCCATCAGCTCTCCCTTGAACATCTTGGGTGAGACCTCATCTGCTCTGTGGGTGTTGCTGGATAGGGTAAAACCTGTCTAAGTCGATGCTCAGGGAGATGATGGTGGTTTGGTTGTCGATAGAGTGGGAACCTCTATTGGCTAGTTTTGTTGGATGGGTTTGTGTCAAAAAATGGTTCTGTTGCTGGGACATTCTTGGGATTGAGGGAAGGACATGTGGCATCCGATGAGAAAATAAATTCAAGATTGGTTCAAAAAAAAGATGTGAGAATTTGCTAAGAAAGAAAATAAAAAACATGGACTGACGACAGATAAGTGGTTGGCAAGATACATACACAATGGTCCACACAAGTATTTTTTCTTTGAATTCCTGATCATCTTATATGAGTGGTTGACGCGATTTACCTATCGTAAGAAAAATTTCCAAGGAGGTGAACCAACGTCCTGGACCCTTGAATTGATCCAGGATTTCAAGAAATCGACAACAAAGCATCACGGGCTATTGAAGTCTGGTTGGAAAGTATCTTGGAAGGATATATCACTGAGGTTGCAATTGATACTAATAAGTTCTACAATGAATCAAAAAGGGAATTATTCAATGGATCAAGAGGTAGGTGCCTATTGTCTTTACAAATATCAATTAAAATGATTATCTATGAATAAGACATGCTGAAGATGCACCTCGAGTAGTAGAACTTTGGTGTGTGGAGGACGTGGATACCACGAAGAAAGGGGGGAGATGAATGGAAAGATAAGGGGTAGATGGGTGCAAGTTTCCATGAAACTGTGAGGGAAGCCAAGGAAAAAATTTGTATTACAAGGGGTGGAGAAAGTTTTCGATAAGAGAAGAGGCAGAGGATAGGGGAAGGTCTTGCTACAATCGAAACAAAAGACCACGAAGGAATACCACATGGGAAGAAGCGACACTACAATGATGAAGATGACAACTAGGATATGCTAAAGATAGCAGTAAGATCAATCCCCACCAACAACGTGCCCACACCACTGCACACTGCACCACAATTAAGAAGAAACATAAGTTCCACATCGACTTGTCCAACGTTCCAACAACATTCTAGTAGTACATCAACATCTATAGGAAGAAGGACCAAGATGGCAGGTGATGAAGTGAAGTTATCTTTGTTCCATGGGAATGGAACTGAGGATCCAGAACAATACTGGTTCTTGTGAGAGCCAGTATGCACTGTCAGATAAACTATAGATGATGATATTAAGAAGGGAAAATTGGCGACAACCCTTCGGGGTCGCGAACTGGATTGGTACATGAAATTTGTATAAGTTCCTATAGGGACTCTAGAGAAAACATTGGAAGAATTTAGGAGAGGAATTATTGACCAATTTAGAAAACCAAAGTCTAAAGCGCAGTACATTACAGAACTGAAGGAAATTAAGCAATATCCCAATGAGACTGTTTGGTACTTTGGTCAAAGATTCAAGAAACTAATGGAAAGATTCATTTTTGAGATGAGTGACATTAAATATAAGGAATGTTTCATTACAAAATTGCTAACCCATATCAGACTATGGCTTATGCAATACAAGATTGTTACACAGAGAGAGGATCTAGAGGTCAGTGTGAAGCTGGAAGCTTCACCTGTTGGAGAAAATGGAGTCGGTATGAACCAAATTCAGGTGCAGTTGGCAAACTTGACACTCGAGTTGCAAGATATTAAGAAGGAAAAAGAACAACGCGAGGATATCTTGTGCACTCGATGTCACATAGATGGACATACTAAGGATACTTGCCAATATTTTTGAAACTACCTGCTGTCAGGGGCACCAAACCCTTTAAGTTGTGGTAGTGTACCATGGTGCTTCATTTTTCAAGTATATGGTCATCGGCATGAGAAATGTGTATACATGCAAAATATGGTGATGAAGTCGATGAACCTATACTTCTCGTTTTGTCGATATTTCGAGAATGAAGATAAAGATTGTCGCGCATACGACCTACTATAGGAGAGAACATATGATTCATATTATGTGAAGGGAGAGGATCATCACGAGGTAAAGTAGCCACAGCTGCAGGTGGTGCACCCACCACCTCAACCATAGTATGTACCACCACCGTAGATGCAATTTATACCGCAACATCCACATCAGTAGTTCATGCCACCGCTGTATTATAACCAGATGTAGATGGCTCTATAGTAGCCACAATATGTTCAGTCAGTGCATTATGTTCAGCAATAGCCGAATCCCTTGCAGCAGAAAGGAAATAAATCACAATATTAACAACAAGGAGGATTGTATAGAGGATTACGAGGAGGAGGAGGAGGAGGAGGTCTCGAACCTATCTAATTTTATAATTGTGGTGTATTGGGTCACTGCTAGAGATATTTCCCATAGTTGCAGTTTTTGTGTACATATTGTACTAGGTTTGATCACACAATTAAGAACTGTCCATAGCTAATCGCGAGAAAGAAGGTCAGAAATGTTCCATAGTTGTAGAATCATAACCAATTGTAGAGCTAGAATCAAGTGAATTAGAATCAGTTGTAGAATCAAAATCAAGTGCAATACCAAAACTAGTTGTAGTATCAAAACCAAATTCCATTTCATAACCAAAATCCAATCCAGAACCAAAATACAAACTAGAACGTGAATCAACCTGTGAATCCACCACTCAACCAAAATCAAGGACCGACGGTTTCGACGATCTCACCAGACCCCAGAACGCATGATGTTGAAGTTGCTATTGTCACTAGTGGAGGTGCAACAACTGGAGAAGATATTTTGATTCCATAAGTATGATTATATGGAGAGAATAAATTCCAATTCATCATTGACGTAGAGAAAGATACATTCTTTGAAGCACAAGACGAGATGCACAAAAACCACGGTAAGTTACCTGCTTTTGATTCCACTTTGAATGTAGGACCATCGTGAAAAAATGGCACCTTGCATAACTTATTTGATATTTTATTTTCACTGGCAAGATATCTTGATGCTCATGCTGAGATTGAGAATCTATTACATCGACCGACTAAGGGACAGTAGGATTCCTCAATGAATTCATTGCATAAGAAAAAGACAAGGAAAGGAATGCGCATGAACATACAGATTGGGGACTATGAGGTAGATTCAGTCATCCTGGATCTAGGATCAGATCTTAATATTTTGACAAGACATACATGGAAAAATACGGGGAACTCAAGGCTGAGCTGGTCTCTTGTAGAGCTGCGACTAGCTAACTAGGCCATAGTAACGCCGATTGGGAGAGTTTGAACCTTGCTGTGGAAGTTGAAGGCATGAAGACCTATGTCGATTTTGATGTGATTGAATTCGTTGATGATGGAGGCTCCTATCCAAGATTTCTGGGGATCGGATGGGCCCACGACAGTGTGGAAGTGATCAATTTTAAGAAGCACGTGATGAAATTTGAAAATAAAGAGATCAAAGTTATTTCTCTGATGGATCCAAACGAAGGGAGAAGATATATTACACCAGTGAAAGATGAAGTTGTTAGAGGATGGGATCATGCATATAACATTTCAAAATATTATGTGCATCTGACTGCTGATGGGGAACTCAGTTGGTGCAACGCTAGCTTTACGTCTTCTGACTCTGACGATGCTTTAGAGAACTAGAAGAACCTCTTACATGAAGTGTCACTACAAAAGTGCGTATTGATTACATAGTCAATGTTTCATGTCATGACTGAAAAAATTGAGTTTCCAATGTATGAAGGGATGCCTGATTTATCTGAGTTTCTAGTTGAATTCAAAGATGAGGTGTCAGAACCATAGCGATTGCTGGCGCTGGAGGAGGCGCTGAAGGCTACCCCAACACACTAGTGGGAAACCTAGAAGAAGTCAATCATTGGATGGTCATAATGCCGAAGATTGACGAGAGTTCACTTTGGAGATGTAGAAGTGTATCGTGATGGAAGATATAATGGGAAGAATAGTCCTAGTAATCATCTGATTGAGTGTCAAACATTGTGGGAATAGTGACCAAAGGATGAGTGGCTCCATGCTTTTGTCCACACATTGGATAAAATTTCACAATCTTGGTATGTATCCATTGAGTTACGCAGAGAGATCAATACTTGGGAGGAGTTGATAGTTTTCTTTAATCACACCTTCAATTTCATGGATGCTAATTTAGATGTTCATAATGCACTGCAGGTTATCCATGATATTGTCTTGAATGTAGTGTTGGTCGCATATCTCGTGGATTCGCATGCGCATTGTCACATGTAGCTGATAATAGAATGTTATAATGTGTCAAGAGATCCAGATGATGATGATCTACAAAATGTTAATATTTCAGAAACAAAAGGGAGTTGGGATGTCACAGCATTGGATGTACCGACGGATCCAATGAATCAACCATTGAAGATAAGAAAGGTCAACATATGGATAGGAGAGAACCCAAAGTTTGCAAGTATCGGAGACTACTAGGATGAAGAAACGATGGAAAATTTTACATGCTTGTTGCATGAATTCCAAGATTTGTTCTTGATGAAGTTTTCTTAGATGAAGGGGATACTGGGAGATTTAGTGGAGATAAAGATCCATCATCCCTTTGAATCCCAATGCAAAACCAGTAAGGCAGCGACTGTATCACCTGAATCCATGATACAAGGAGAGGGTAAAATATTAGCTTGATAGGATGTTGGATGCTGGAATAATTGAGCCAATTGAAGAATAGAAATGGATCAATCCGATGGAAGTCCAGGACAAAAATATGAGTAAGGTTTGGATCTGTGTTGACCTGATAAAATTGAATGATGCATGTATGCATGATCTATTTCAAAAACCATTCATTGATGAAGTCCTGGAAGGAGTAGGTGGTCAGGATATGTATTCATTCACAAATGGTTTTCTAGCTATCACCAGATAAGGATCACAAAAGAAGATCAAAATAAAACAACATTTGTTACTTAATGGGGATGTTTTTCAGTACACTATGATTCCTTTTTGGTTGAAGAATGCACCTGCGATATTTTCCCAAGTTGTTGTCACCACATTCAAAGATTTTATTCAAAAGTTCTTGCAATTTTATATGGATGACTGGATAGTTTATGGATTGATCAGAGACCATATGGAAAACTTGTGACTGATGCTGGAAAGGTGTCGACAGCATCAGATCACACTGAACTCAAAGAAGCATATTTTCTGTGCACCTTTTCAGATGTTGTTGGGTCACATTGTTTGCAAGAAAGGACTATTGGTTGACCCTATGAATATTGCAATGATCTTGAGCTTATCACTACCTATGAATGTAAATATTATTAGAGCGACATTGGGGCACACAGGGTATTATCGCAAGTTCATACGAGGGTATGCTGTGATCGCAACACCGACTAGCTTAAGGTTAACCTCACGTGCACTGAACCAAACCAAACCATATATAAACGGATCATTGGCCTCTTTATTATCTTGAGCAAGCACTCCTGATGATGATCTCAGAGAGAGATCAAAAGGTCAATCCATAAAAATCACTAATGCAGTTTCCTCTTCATTTTTACAAAAAACAACACTACATATGGAGTCAAGAGTGTCAAGGAATATTTGACACACTAAAAGCCAAAATGGTTTCCGCACCAATACTAGTTTTTCCGTATTGAAACAAGGAGCTCCATGTTCATGTGGATGCATCATCCATTGCACTAGGAGTGGTGCTCACACAACCAAGAGAAAGAGATCTAGATCATCTGATTTCTTTCGTTAGTTGGAAACTATCATCTACAGAGAAACAATATATGACTACAGAGAGAGAAGGTCTGGAGATGGTATATGTACTACATAAGTGTTACCTATTGGGCGGTCATTTCAAGATGTTTACAAACCATTTTTCTTTGAAGTACCTAGTCCATAAGCTTGTGTTTGGGGGGAAGATATGTCGCTGCCTACTTCTCTTTTAGGAGTTTGGTTTTGAGATAATTGTGAAGACGGGTCGCTTGAATTCTGGCCATGATCATTTATCCTGAATTGAGACAGGAGAAGAGCCAACAAACATTCAAGACGTATTTCTAGATGTGCAGTTGTTTATAATCGACATGGTTGATGATTACTATGATCAAAGCATTCATTTTTTGGTGATGGGAACCACACCGAAGGACCTTACTACAAGTCAAAAGAAGCAGTTGGTGGTTAAGGATTCAGATTTCTAGTTGATCGTTGGACAACTATACAAACTAGGACCCGATGATATTTTGTGGCGATGTGTCCTACTACATGAACAAGGGAATATTTTGGCATAGGCCCATGTGGGAGTTGTTGGTGGACATTATGGAGGAAGAGCTACTGTGAGGAAGGTGATTCATGCATGAATTTGGTGGCCCATTCTGCATAATGATGGGACAAATTATGCACGGAGTTAGGATGTCTATCAATGAACTAGGAAACCATTGTGGAGGGATGAGATGCTACTAGTACCTGAGGTGACATTCCATCCATTTGATAAATGGGTCGTGGAATTTGTGGGACCAATCAACCCTCTTGGGAAGTGAACTAGTGTGTGATATATGATTACAATGAAATACTATTTAACAATATGGGAGGAGGCCGCAATGGTCATGGATTGCATTGCTATGACAATAGCGAGGTTCTTATTTGAAAATATTGTGGTGCGATGTGGATTTCCAAGGATATTGATGAGTGAAAAAGGAAGTCACTTCATCAATCACTCAGTAAGTGCATTGACGGAGGAACTACATATACAGCATAAGAAAAGTACCATGTATCATCCCCAAGAGAACAAGATAGTGGAGGCATTCAACAAAATATTGGATCATACGTTTACAAAGGTATGCAATGCAAACCCTGATGACTGGGACCTGAATATTACAACAGTCTTGTGGGAATATCACACCACTTGCAAGAAATTGATGGGACATACACCATTTAATTTGGTGAATGGACAAGAGGTAGTCATGCCTATGGAGTACATTGTTACGAGTCTATGCATTGGGGCAACAACAAGCATGGATGATGAAGAAACACTGGAAGAATGATTATACCTGGTAGTTCAGATTGAGCAAGACCACTTTGTTGCGGGTTTTCATCAGCACATCGAGAAGGATTGACAAAATGCTTGGCATGATCACCATATAAAGAACAAACAATTTTAGCAAGGAGGGTTGGTGTTGTACAACAGCAAGTTCATGAAGCATATAGGTAAGTTACATATGCATTGATTAGGTCCATATATTTTTAAATCCATTACTTGAGGAAATTTAGCTCAACTCTAGCAGTTAGATGGAGTAATTCTGCCAAAGCTAGTAAATGGTAGCAAGCTGAATCCCTATAGGACAGAAGTCAACGATCGATTCTTGCAATCACGGGAGAAAGAGGAGAAAGTGTAGAAAGAGGTTGAGGAATTGCATCAAGTAAAGGAGAAGTTGATAGAAGACTAAGCATAGGAAATTGAAGCATTAAAGAAAGCGCAAGCGGATCTGATGGTGAGGAGCGCTGAGGAAATTACATAGTTAAAGAAGGAACCAGATCGCCTGGTTTTTGAGAAGGTGCATCTTTTGTTGAAATATTGTAACTTCGAAGAATATTCTATATGTATCTCTTTGTGGTCCCCGATGGTCCTACCGGGAGAACCACTTGTATTACATTGTACCCCGATGCTCCTAATCGGAAGATCTAATAAGAGTCATGAGGTAGTCCCCTCTAATTGTAAAGGTGGGTCATTAGCACCCCAGTGTGGTTACTTGAGCCTACATGTGTAACTCGAGCCTACATGATTTAACTCAAGCCTACATGTCAAATGAGTTAACTTAAGTGAATGGATGAATAGAAATAGAGGTGTAGTGCTCCTCATTAGGGACACACACTCTCACTTGTGTAGCGCATTAGTGTAGAAGAGAAGTAGATGGAGAGGGAGGAGGATCAGGCTTTGATCTCCTTGCTGGTATTATCTTTTATATTTTTGGGGCATCTATATTGAGGAATATTTTGTTGGGTTTTTACCTTTAGGGTTTTTGTAGGATAAATATTTGTGTTCCTTTTGTATGGTTGTGCTTGTCTATCTTTCAGTGATCCTTTTTATATGCTTTTATTATGAAATAAAATACTAATGTCTTAGCTAAGCATATGGAAATTTAACATGGTATCAAAGCTAACCTGAGAAGAAGACATTGTGCAGCTTTAGAAGCTATGGATTCTTACTTTTTGGGTCTCTCTCCACAATCCATCAGCAAAATTATGATAGGATGGATCTCCATTGAAGGGCGCATCTTTCTGTCGAAGCGGAATTCGATTCTGAGCATTTTCAATTTTTGATGTGGAAATTAGGGATTTCTACAGAAGAGGAATTTTTTAGTGAGACTAGCATAGGATTTTTCTCCTCATAAAAACCGAAGTTTAGAGACCTAGATCAAGAAATTTGGTTGGGTGAAACTCTGGGAAAGTCAAACCCTAGTTTGGCCCCGAGCTAGAAAAAGTCTAAATACTAAAACTGCTACGTTTTGGTACATTAGCTATATTCCTAGATTGGTGAAGGATCAGGAGTTGAAAATTGCAGGGGCCGAGAATAAAATACTGATGAACACTGTGTCCAAAATTCATCTTCATATTCGTTGTATTCCAGGAGATATGTTCTCTCCAAGTTAGGGTTCCATCCTCTTCCAGAATTCATCCCTAACAGGACACCTGGGGAGAATTGCAATATATTAAGCTACAGAGGTCCAAATGGAATTCCTGAAGATGTTCCAGAAATGGAACGGACTATAATTTCGGTGGTATGAATATCAGACTCAGAAGATGAACTAGTGACACGTGGAATTCCATATAACTTTGCTGTTCTGAACAGTCCTGTAATAGGTCACCTTGGGAAAATGATCATAAATCCCAAATGGTGAAACCAATTCTGATGAAAACTAAGCTGTTAGATCAGGGACATGCGAGGTTACCTTAGTAAAAACTTTCATACATATAGGAGCAGAAAGTTCATAGATATCACAGAAACAGTAACAGGAATTTCTGCTGAAGAAATTGGAAAATTAGGGCTTCCTGTTCCAGGAGCTTCTCTCCACTATTTTCAGAAATGGAGTACATTGGACAGCTCCATTTGAAGAGATCTATCTTTCTAGCCAATAATATTTGAAATATTCCAAGTTTTTGAAATTAGGGTTTCTATGAAAAACCCTATATCAGCGAGCTTCGGAACCAAGACGGACACCTCAAATCGGTAAGATCTAATCCTTTGCTATTTTCATTTGAGGTTCTCATTTCAAAGTGATCTATCACATCATCTTGATGATAAGCTTGGTGAAGTTGAAAAATTCCAAGCCTAGAAGTATATGATCTCTTTGAATAAAATGGTTTGGACACCTACATGATTATAGAGGTTCCAATTCCAGAGGGAGATGAGGCTAGAAGCCTTACACAAGAAGAACTTGGTCAAGGCCAAAGAGATCATTGCTGATTTAGTCATGAATCAAATTGTACCACAAGTGTCTCCCCAAAGACACTGAATATGTTTGATTCCTTGACCAAGCTATCTAAAGATAAGAACTTAAATCAGAAGATGGCTTTGAGAAAACAGTTGAAGAATGTGAAGATCCAGAATGCAGAAGTGGTGATAGCCACCTTGAATGGCCTCCCAGGATCATGGGATTCATTCATGCAAAGAATGTGTGCCAGAAGGAAGTAATTACTTTCAACATACTTTGGGAAGAAGAAGAAGCTCGATGGAAGCAATTGAAGATCAAGCTCTCACCATTCAAAGAAGATCCCTCAAGCAATGAGGAATATGAAGAACTCAATTCTTAAAGAACCTCTTATCCATCTTATCATCTGGATAAGAAATGATGATTTCATGAATGAAGAAGATGATGAAGCAGAATGATCAAGAAGGAGTCTACCCATGAAACAAACAAAAGATAAGTATTCAATTGTCATTTAATGATATTGTTTTGTTATGTATTTGATTATATTCAGTTGATGTGTTATGCATGATAGATTGTTTGCATTAACAACTGCATACTACTAATATGCATGTGTAAGTAGCTCATGGTGCTATACAACTCTCCATTGCTAATGATCAAACCTCTTTGCTGACATATTGGATTAGTGCACAATCTCAATAATGTCATGGTGGAGATGGAAGGCATCTAGAAAGTTTATGTGAGATATGGATGAATGTTGTATTGACTAAACAGTTGCATGATGCATAAGAATTTGTCATTATGCATATGTTTTATGAAATAGTTGTAACCATGCAACTGGTGCATTTGAATTGTAGGAAAGGTCATGTACAACATCCTACAAGAAAAGAAGGATGCGACTTGTTCCGAAGAACAAGTGATGACAATTCAAGATTCACTCCAATAAACATGAATCTGAAGCTCCCAGGGTCAGAGACACCATGACGGAAGAAAGAGCTTCGGAGAGTGGTAGATCCACCTTGAAGGATGAATACCACCATGGGTACAAGAGATAACTCAAGATGAAGAAAAGAATGATATGAAAGAAGCTACAATCAAAGAATAACAGTTGACCATGGGGAATGATGTATACGATATGATGGAACAAGTGTACAAAGCAAGGTTCGCGATTCTCCCCAGAAAGAATAGACTATGATATAACATACTCTATTGACCATTATATATCAAGCATAGAACCACCTATACAAAATGAAGAGGGAAGATGATACTCCACTTCAGGGGGAGTGACTACAGAAAATTATATCTGAGTTCGACATGGTATGACATGATGGA
>LPNX010768606.1:134602-237520 GCA_001517045.1 Pseudotsuga menziesii
TCATGTTGATGATGTCCCCTATCTCTACTCTTGTTGTTGTTGATGTTGCTATAGAATACCCTTGTCATTAAGGGGGAGTGTTGAAATATTGTAACTTCGAAGAATATTCTATATGTATCTTTTTGTGGTCCCCGATGGTCCTATCGGGAGAACCACTTGTATTACATTGTACCCCGATGCTCCTAATCGGAAGATCTAATAAGAGTCATGAGGTAGTCCCCTCTAATTGTAAAGGTGGGTCATTAGCACCCCAGTGTGGTTACTTGAGCCTACATGTGTAACTAGAGCCTACATGATTTAACTCGAGCCTACATGTCAAATGAGTTAACTTAAGTGAACAAATGAATATAAATAGAGGTGTAGTGCTCCTCATTAGGGACACACACTCTCACTTGTGTAGCGCATTAGTGGAGAAGAGAAGTAGATGGAGAAGGAGGAGGATCGGGCTTTGATCTCCTTGCTGGTTTTATCTTTTATCTTTTTGGGGCATCTATATTGAGGAAGATTTTGCTGGGTTTTTCCCAGGATAAATCTTTGTGTTCCTTTTGTATGGTTGTGCTTGTATATCTTTCAGTGATCTTGTTTATATGCTTTTGTTATGAAATAAAATACTAATGTCTTAGCTAAGCATATGGAAATTTAACATCTTTGGGACATTCGGGTAGAGTTGGAAGAGGCATTTGCGGATTCCTATGAGTATGCCTTAGAGAGCACCGCAGAGCTAGATGTGGTGGCAAGAACAGAACGAATTGATGTTGTTATTTTGAAATTCCAGAGTGAGAATAACATTTTGGGGGCTTTGGTGCACTCGACCATGCCACGAGAGAAAATAGTAGTGCAAAAGAGCGCTATAGAAGATCTGGTAACACAACACGATGAGATGGATAAGGAGGCCAAGAAAGTGATGGATGTGGCCACACAGTTCTGAGGAAGCGTAGTGCAGGATGAATAGCTAGCGCAACTAACCACATAGTTGCAGGAAGCAGAAGGGAAACTAGAAACCTTGAAGACATCCCTAAGAGAGATGCCACTGATGGTTCATGTCACGCGATCTACAGAACTGATGGAGTTGCAGCAGTGCATTGGGAAGGCCCATGAGCATCAGAAAAAGCAAACTGATTAGTTATATAAGTTCCAGGATATTAGCACATAACTTTTTGGTAAGGAACTTGATGTGTTGAAGGCCGCACAAGAAGGTAAAAAGAAGACCACTAAGAAAATGGTTGAGAATCTAGTCACACATGATCTGACAATGAGCCAGGAGATAGCGGACAAATTTAAAGAATAGGTCAAGGCCATTACTCAGTAGTATGAATGTTTCAAGCTCAATATTATTGAGTACACCATGTCCAACTAGTGTGGATCGAGGATGACCCACAAGATTGTGTTGGGGGCCTATTGGCAAGGTGTTTGGGATAAGTGATTTGTGCAGCATCACATATGTTGTACAAGCTCAAAGACATCGTGCATGTGGAATATGGTGAGCAAGGTAGAGAATATAATATTTATATATTTTGTGTCACTTTTTGTAGTTTCGGACCATATTTTGCAGATATTGATGATTATTTTGTAAAATCATTTAAGCTTCAATTAGGAACTTGTCTAAGTGGACCTTCAATGTAAAGGCACAAGCCTAGTAAGTAGATGTTGAATCACAAGTGTTAGATATCATATTTTTGAAAGTGAAGAATATCTTTGAATATCTGAACTGAGATCTGTTGATCTATGAACTGTGATTTTTGGCGGAAGTAATATGACAAGATAGAGGTTGATCTGAATCACTGTGTTCTTTTCTATTTTATTGTTTTACTATTTTCTGCGACTCAATGATGAATGTTATGTGAATCTGTGACATGGATCTATGATGCGATGTTTCCTTGTGTTAAATGATGTTATCTTGTTGGATCTATTTGTGCATCAGTATGCTTACTGCAGTTATGATTCAATGAGGCGATATGTTGAAGAATGACAATGAATGGTTACATGAATGCATGAATTAAATGATCTGGTCATATTATGCTAAGATGATAAGTTGCTGTCAAATTTTCCTCTCTTATTCTATGGAAACTTGGTTCCATCAGCTCTCCCTCGAACATATTGGGTGAGACTTCATCTTCTCTATAGGTCTTGATGGACAAGGTAAAACCGGCCTGGGATGGTGCTCAGGGAGATCGTAGTGGTTTAGTTGTCAACATAGTGGGAACCCATGTCGACTAGTTTTGTTTGTTGGGTTTGTGTAAAAAAAATATTGGGGTACCTCTAACACATCTCTAACGAGCAATGAGTTAATTGGCAAAAGGATTCTAGATTGGTTAAAATCCATTATAACTTGTTCAAACAGAGAATATATGGATGCACACCAAGCAACAAAATATGGAAAATTGAGGGTTTGGTATGGACAGAAATAGTGGAAATAGGACCTATGGACGTCGTGTCAGTCAAATCCTTCTGTTTCTAATGTTTTCAGTCTGTTCTTTAACTCATGCAATGGGTCCAAAGATAGAACTGTGTTGAAAACATACCAATCCTTGTCTTCAAAAATTTCATCCATTTTATTGAACTCTCTGAATTATGCTTTGACTTCACCTTATCATTCACTTTTGAAAATAATTTGGCGAGTTAAGATATGTGGGGTCTTGGAAAATGATGGTTGGATAGAGAAGGTCAGACTCGTCTTCTTAATGTGCAGTCATGGTTTTCCTTCGGTGCAAAATACAAAAGTCGTATTTCCACATGAATTTCCTTAATGTATATTCCTAGATGTAGTTTTGGGATCGTGGGAGCTGGTTTCTCCTTACCATTTTCATATAGTAGAATGATTATTCAGTCACCACATGGAAGGAAGTAAAAAATCCGCTACCTCTTGCATATTCCATCCTCCTTGCAAGTTGAGAGCATGGAATGTACCCCAAGCGTCAATTTCTTTCCCCTCACATCATACGCCTTGAATCACATCCAAACAGTTTTTACACACCCCAACTATCATTTCTCCAATGTCCCTTAAGGTTAAAAACCATGCACTTTCACTCATCGAATTCCATTTCCATCATTGATCTTATCACATCTCTAATCCATACCATCAATTCCTTCACAAGATGCTAAAGGCGCTTCATTCGGTCACATTAGTGACTTTTTAATCCAGCGTATGGTCCCATGATATATTTGTTCTTCATTTTAATTCCCAATTTATTAGATATTCTGTCATATCAATAGAATTTGAAATATAATCCATCTCTTTCCCTTAACCTCTTCTACCAACCCCATGGAACAAAAATTGTGCTAACATAATGTTACAGAGATTACTATTTGTTTTCAGTATAGACACCCAAGAAACGAGCATGAGTTGAAGTAACTGTGCAAGTTTCCATTATTTGGTATATAACTTAATTTTTCTTATGCAATTTAGGAAATTTGTAAAGGAGATGCATATGTCATTTCATCCCTTTTTGAAAGGGTCATTTGTTTGTACTTTCCTACTATTAATATGAAGGTAATGAAACCAATTTGGTCAGTCATATTTCTATATAGAATTATCTTTTGTTTTTGAGTTTATATTTTTTCCATAGAAGAGAACTGAAATCCATGGCACTTCGATGTATTTTATAGTTTCTTTTCAAAAAGTACATTGTTTATAATAAATATCAAGGTGAAGAATCATGGATTGAATACATGAATAAAAAAGAAACAAAATCTGTTAACAACAAACTAGGTTGATAACTTTGTTATCTGATTCATGAATCAGTGGATTGAATATGTGAAGAAAGGGAAATCAAGTTCTTTGGCATGGATACCACCTAAAATTCAGTTAACATTTCAACTTTGAAAATACAACCTATATTTGGATATTAATAGTACTTAGGCATACCTCTTATGTAGATTTTCAAGGGAAAAAATTGAATTGTCTGAGATACGATGCTTGAATAAAAAGGGTTTAGTGAGTCACATAATTGATCCAAAAATGTGTGTACATGGAGGGAATAATAAAATGATACGAGGAATTCAATTAAGGTGATATAAGAACCACTACATATATTTATATAAACAATATATGTTGTTACATTATTGAAAAATATGGTAGAAAGGATTAGAGAAAACTATGGATGCCTCACCCTACAAAATTTTCTTGGAGTAAGAGTGATGTTGCATCACTATAGACATTGGAAACATAAGAGGATAGAAGTGGAGAATATATACTAAATGACATAAAGGCATTTACTAATGGACGTGTTGTTGCTGAATTCTATTTTCTTATGAGCAGTAAAGAACATAAAATTTACCAAAAATCATCTCAGTAAAGTAAAAGATAATAACACCCAAAAGACACCCTTGAAAGTTGATTTACTTGGATCCAACCTAAAGTGTATTGTACTTATATTTATTAATATATAAAATCTATTAATGAGGATGCTACAACTGACCTATCAAATATAATAAAGTAAATACATCCACACACACACACACACACATATTTCTAATCTCACGAACGATATATATATATATATATATATATATATATATTTCTAATATCACACCNATAAAAACACCAAATTTGATGTATGAGATCCCTTGTTTGTGGGACATAGGATCAACCTCCACGCAATAATTTAATTGCTAAGTCTATGGAGGTGTACATACTCTACCCCCTTCTAGATTTGGACCTGTGACCTACAAGGAGGTAACATATATTCTTAAACATTAGACCCACTCAAGATGTACACCAAAATCTCATTTGTTATTAATTAAGTTAAGGATATCTTAATTTTGTTGAAGCAAGATATTTTCTAGATTAGTATAGGAAAATATTGTAGCAGGAATCAGAAAAACCATAGGTTTTGGATTCGAAATGTCAACATACAACTATGAATACTATGGTTTTTCCGATTCCTGCTACAATCAACCACCACATAAGTCTTTCTATAGGAAAATATGTTATAATTACGGAGCATTTTATGAATTTGTATGAAAATTTAAACTGTATATATTTGGAAGCCAATGTCAATGTATTGTGACCATCATTTAAAAACATATTTGTGAATGAAATGAGGTCGTACAGTTGCATTGAATAAGTGAAGGTTTAAGGAAATTAAGTTCAAACCCTTTTCTAGTGTTTCAATCAATAGAAGAAGCCTCATTCAATATCACTATAAATCTAGAATGTATAATACTGTAACTATAATTTGGGATATAATATGATCTTTGTTTTCCTTTGGAGCAGTCCTTGGTCCAATAGCTAAGGATCTATGATTATGATCATACTTTGGGTCACTATTTGAGGGTGATTACCAACTTGAAATAAAATTGTTATTAAAAATATGTACCATGGTATTAAAGCATCAATGGACCAAAGGTGGTTTGAGGAAACTAGTGATTTGTTTTATTAATTTCCTAGGTCCTACACTATCTAGTTGGCATCCACTTGAACCACTTGGTCAAAACTTACCAAAACTTCCTCCAAGAGTGCCTTCAAAATATTTTGAATAAGGTTATGACAAGTATACAGTCTTGCCATTTTATTCACTATACATGCCTTCCTTATCCAGAGTTAGACTATTTTTTAGTATCTTTAAGGAAAAAGGTTTAAGATAGTCACATGGAAACTACCTCATTTTTTGAACAAATCATCCTCCATATTTTTTCTCTCGTGAAATCATGGGTATATTGAATTTCCATCACTTATAAGCTGACATACATCATTCATCCAATTCATGACCTCCTTGACTAATTTGGAAAGTGTTTTATACACCTAGGGGAGATTTTTTACTTTTAGTAAGCTTGCTATTGTGAAGATTCAAATTGCCTCCTTAGGCATTCTAATATATAATATAATTATATATTTGGATAGCCTATTGTTTTAGAAATTTGGTTTATTTACAATTATGCAATGCAAGTTAGTGTTATACACCACTTTTAGTCTCCAATTTGAATGGATCTATGCATGTATTCTAGCATTTTTTTGTGAGCTCAATTTTAAAAAACATGACATAATTTACACATGGTATTAGAGCATATTTAGATTGATTGTTCTCCCCTCTTATATTTGTTGCAGGATCGATCATCACTCTCACATGGAGCACATTCAATCTACCTCAGGATGCACTTGTTGAAGAAATGTATCAATCTCACCATATCATTTTGACTCCATTCAACTACTTCAGGTGGAAGGCACATATGGATATTGTGATGAGGAGCAAAGGCCTCTCCAGAGTGATTATGGAAACTGAGTCTAAAGCTACAAAAAAATAAAGAGGCCGAACAGGAGGGATGAGGCTTATGGTCTCTTATGTTAGCATTTATAGAGACCTTATTTTCCATCTAGATGGATTGAAAATAATCAAATGAAGTATGGGAGAAAATCCAAACCTTATTTGTAAAGACATATGAAATAAGGGGACATTCACTGGAGAATGATATTTTCTCACTGAGTCTAAGCCATTTCAAGTCCATACAAGTGTACTTATCCAATTTCAAATCTATTTTTCTTCAGTTAAAGAAGTGTGGTATTGAAAAGAAATATGAACAACTAGTCTTGACCATAATTTTGAAGCTTGGCCTTGACTATTATGTGTTTGTATCAACCTTCCATGTCAAAAAGTTGACAATTCAAAACTAGAAGATTCCTTCACTTGTAGATTTCATAGAATCCTTAACCTAGAAGAAATATAGTTGGTCATGATGGGCACCATTGAACCTTCCAAACACAATCTTTGGTTGCTGGAGATTAAAATATGATTCCAAAGGAAATAAGAAGGTTAATTCAAAGAAACCTCATGATCAAAAGAAAGACAAGTCCAAGCATCATGAGGAATCTTCAAGCTCCAAGAAGAATTCCCAAAAGAAGAAAGGTAAGGGTGAAATTAGCAAGTGTGCATACTGTGGTAAGGGATTCCACCCAAAAATATCTTGCATGAAGAAACAAATTGATATGTTGACTAGAATAATTGAAAACCACAACATCTCTCTTCCTAAAGGTCCAAATAAGAAGGATGGTGCATCAAATTGTTAAGACAAGGACAGAGATCATGCACTAGTTGCAAGCACTATACAATCCTCTTACTTTATGATTGCTTAGGGATCTTCAATACATATGGTTTCGAAAAAGGAGGCCTTAACCTCTCTTGATTATTCGAATGGTCCTAAAATTGTATTGGGAGATTATTTTGAAACTAAAAGTAAAGGGAATGTTAGAATATATCTTGACCATGGTTCTTTCAATAATGTTTTGTATGTCCTAGTTCTTGCTTCGAACCTCTTGTTAGTCTATCAAATGACTCACACTGGGTCACCTAAAAATATTTTCTTCACTCCCAATTATGTTGAAATCACTAAAAAATCAAATGGTTGATTCATATAAAAAAAAATTGTTGATCATAGCTCCAAAGTGTACAAGTTCTCACATTTCATGTCCTTCTAAAACCCCTCTGCTCTCCTCACTCATGCCAATGAAAAGAGCAAGAAATGGAATGAAAGTTTTGGACATATAAACTACAAGTACCTATCTGGTTTGTGTGTCAAATACATGGGCTTAGGGTTTCCCAAAATAATTTTTTCTAAAAGAGTGTGTCAACGATGTATCCTAGGAAAACACCCAAAGCACATGTATGAGATAGTTAGTCATGAGTGAACCTCTACGCCCCTTGATCTTATTCACAGTGATATAGCTGGTCCTTTTCCTGTTATGTCAATGGGTCAATCCAAATATGGAATAACCTTCATTGATGAATTTTCCAGATCTTGTTGGGTCTTCTTCCTCGAGCACAAGTTAGAAGTTTTTGACCTCTTCAAGGGTTTTAAAGCCCTAGGTGAGAACCAGTATAGAAGAAATATCAAGGTCCTAAGATATGATAATAGTGGGGAACATGTAAAATATGAATTCATACAATGTTTTGAATATGTAGGTATCCAAATACATCACTCTGTTTTATACAAACCTTAGTAGAAGAATAGATCTCTCAAAGAGATGGCCACTTGCATGATGGAGTCTAAAAATTTTGCATGAAAATTTTGGGATGAAACAATAAAATATGCATATTATATATAGAATAAGGTTCCTCATAAATCCTTGGATGAAATCACTCCTTTCAAAACTTGGAGAGGTCACAAGCCTGATGTGTCACACTTCAGGATTTTTGGCTCTATAACTTGGTCTAGAATTTCACCTGAAAAAAGAAAGGATTTGGAACCCCAAAGTCAAAAATTCCTATTTTTTGGGTACTCGAGAGATTACAAAGGGTACAAATTGATCAACATGAGAACTTAAAAATCCTTCATTGAAAGGAGTGTTCAGTGAGAAGAAGAACCTATGCCAACAATAGAAATTGGAGAATCCTCTTCATCACTATCATCTCTAATTGTAACTGAAGACTCTAATAAATTTTATGATTATTATATGTATGATAATTAATATTTATTTTCATATCCTAAAAATCCTACAATACCAAAGTGGGAATAAAATTCCATCCAAGCAACTGGGGAACTAGTTGGGAATCCTAGTGATCCTAGAAGAACTAAATACCAATTTGAGAGTACCCCTTCTGTCAAAGACCTATTATTTGTTGATAAGTGTTATATGATGATTGAATATGATACAAAAATGTTATATTTTTATCAATTTGATAGTATTATCTGAGGATATTATCTCAAAGAATAACATGCATAGCAATCAATCACAAGAGACAATAGACACAAAACGTTTCCTCGGGGAAACCATAAAGGAGAAAAACCCACAATTTCCTCAGAGATAGAATAAGCACTAATGGAAGCAGTAAAACCCAAACATAGTAATATGATCTTCGATAGTTTTTCTCTCTCTTATCCCAGTTCCTTCTCTCTCACTCATGCACTACAACTGAGTTTGAGTGCCTGTGTGATAAATAGAGAGTCTCACTCTCTATTTATACTAATTCCCAACTTGACAATAACTTACCAAGGATAGCTTCTATAGGAGAGTCTAACAACCCTAATGCCACAAAACTACAGGGACTTTAACCTTTTAGAAATAAGGAGTGCTACCCACTATGACTTTACATGACTTGTTTACATTATTTACTCTCCCGATAGGAACATCAGGGTATGGCATGACTCAATTACATTACAGATACTTCCCGATAGGAACATTGGGGTACAATACATAAGATATACAAGTGAATATATTCCGAAGTTACAAATACATCAACAAAAAACATATGAATAAGCCTCAAAATATCCAATATGGAAAACATCCATAAAATAACAATTCACCATTCTCTCCAGAAGAATGAGACATGGTAACTAGTCAATCTCCCACCAAGGAGAAAGCTAGTCAAGTGTAAATGGGTATTCAAGAAAAAATTTGATACTTCCAGTTTTCCTATGAAGTATAAGGAAATATTAGTGTACAATGTATTCTCCCAATTCCAAGACATTGACTACAATGAGACCTTTTCAGTAGTGGAAACGATGGATTCTATAAGACTAGTTTTGACCATCGTTGCTTTCAAGTAATGGGAGGTACATAACATGGATGTGAAGAGTTTATTTATACATGGAGATATAAAATAATATATACATACTTATATATATGAAGAATCTAGAAGGTTTTATTTCTAATCCATCTCTTGTTTGTAGGTTGAATAAATCACTCTATGGGATAAAACAAGCTCCCATAGCTCGGTATGCCACGATTGATGGATTTCTGCTATCACGGAACTTTTTTAGATGAAAGTCTGATCGAAATATGGATTTGAAGTTGATTCATGGTTCAATAATTATTTTTTTCTTGTATGTGGATGACATTTCGATGACAGGAAGTTACATGAAATAAATTTCCTCCTTGAAGGATGCTTTGAACCATGCATTCTCCATGACTAATTTGGGACTTTTGAGCCAATTCTTGGGGCTTGAGATTTCTCAATAATCCCTTGGAATATATATAAATAATTTTAAATATGATTCAGACTTGATAAAAAATCTCAACATGAAATATTTCAAGCCAAGCAAAACTGCTTTCCTCTCAGGAGTTAAGCTTGAAGAAGCAAAATCAACTCATTTGGTTAACAATACTATGTACAGATTACTAGTTGGTTGTATTCTCTATTTGACTCACACTATACCTGATATTTATTATGTATTGCATATGGAATATAGACATATGGAGCATCCACATGATTTCCATTAGAGGGAAAAAATGGAATCTTGTGCTTTGTGTAGGGGACTAAGATACATGGGATTCACTATGTTGCAAAATCTAACCTGGAGTTAGTTGGTTTTACTGAATTTGATTGGGTAGATGATAACACTAATAAAAAATCAACTTCTAGATATGTTTTTATTCTTTCATATGAACCAACCATCTGATCAAGTAAAAAATAAAGTGCCATTACATTTTCTTCTACAGGGGCATAATATAGTGGAGTTGTAAATGCAACTACTCAATGGGTATGGTTACAAGGCATACTTGGAGAGTATGGGATCGATTCAGACACTTCCATAGACATATTTTGTGATAATAAAAGTACTACTTGAATATCAATAGACCTAGGACAGATGCATCGAACCAAGCACATAGAGATAAACGTACACTACATCAGAGTACTTGTGCATGATGAGGTCATTTCTTTGGGAATTATCTGAGAAAAAAATCAATAATATCAAATCACTGCTTCGGATAATTGATCACATGGTGAATACTGATTGAATAGAATATTTCACAAAATTTTGTTCATGTCCATGTTTTGAGGGAGGGTTTTCCCCTTGTGGTTTTGCCTCTTTCCTTGTTTTTATGGACAAGCAGTATGTAAAGGGTGACAAAGACTTGTTTATAGGCCCTATACATTTTATCTATCTCTTATATTTCACATAATTCAAGCTTAATGGGGGGTTTTAGAATCATTAAAAACCCATTCCCATACTTATGATACATTATTTAATCTTTTTGATTAATTTCCTAGGCCCTACACTAGCTAGTTGGCATCCACTTGCACCACTTGGTCAAAACTTGCCAAAAATTACTCTAGAGGTGCCTATAAAATATTTTGGATAATATTCTAACAACTATACAAATTTCCCAGTTTAGTACGTGCACATTCCTTTTTTTTCTAGAGTTAGACTTTTTTTTTTCAGCAGCTTTAACACAAAAGGTTAAAGCCAGTCACATGGAAACTTCCTTGTTTTTTGCGCAACTAATCCTCTATATTTTTCTCTACTGAAAGCATGGGTATATTATATTTCCATCACTTATTATCTGACATACATAATTCATCCAATTCGTGACCTCCTTGACTGATTTGGAAAGAGTTTTATGCACCTAGGGAAGATTTTTTACTTTTAGTAAGCCTGCTATTGTGAGGATTCAACTTGCCTCCTTGGGAATTTGAATCTATAATGTAATTATATATGTGGAAATACTATTATTTTAAAATTTTGGTTGATGTAAACTTATTCAATTCAATTTATTTTTATGCACCAATTTTAGTCTTCAATTTGACTGGATCTATGCATGTATTCTAGAAATTTTTTGTGAGTTCAATTGTTCTAATACTGGGCTTAGTTTCCACATGGTATAAGATCCTCTTTAGCTCAATTTTTCTCCTCTATTATTTCTATTGCAATATTGATCATCACTCTCACAAGGAGCGCATTCAATCTACCTCAGGGTGCATTTTCTGAGGAAATAGATCAATCTCACCATATCATCTGGACTCCATTCAACCACTTCGCATGGAAGGCACATTTGGAGATTCTGATAAGGAGAAAATGCCACTTCAGACTGATTATGTAAATTGAATATTTCCAGAGACCTTCTTTTCCATATCAATGGATTGAAATTACCAAATGAAGTATGGGAGAAACTCCAAACCTTATTTCAAAAGAAAGAGGAAATGAGGGGACATTCATTGGAGAATGATCTCATCTCATTGAGTCCAACCAATTTCAAGTCTACTTATCCAAGTTTAAATCTCTTGTTCTTCAGTTAAAGCAAAGTGGTATTAAAAATAAATATGAAGAACTAGTCTTGGCCATACTTTCAAATATTGGCCATGAATATATTGTGTTTGTATTGACGTTCCATTCCACAAGGTTGACCGTTCGAAACTGGAATATTCCTTCACTTGCATAGTTCATGGAATCCTTAACCTAGGAGCAAGATAACTTGGGAATGATGTTAACCATTAAACCTTCCAAAGGTCAATCTTTGATTACTGGAGATTCAAAGTTGGATTCAAAAGGAAAGAAGAAGGCTAATTAAGAGAAGCCTCTTGATCAAAAGAAAGACAAGTCCAAGTCTCATGCGGAGTCTTAAAGCTCCAAGAATAATTCCCAGAATAAGAAAGGTAAGGGTAAAATGAGAAATTGTGCATACTTTGGTAAGGGCTTCCACCCAGAAATATATTGCATGAAGAAAAAAATTGACATGTTGACTCAAATCCTTTAAAAGCACACCATCTCTCTTCCTAAAGGCACAAAGAATAAGGACGATGCATCAAATTTTGAAGAAAAGGAGAGAGTTCATGCAATGCTTGTAAGCACTGTAAGATCCTCTTTGTTTATCATTGATTATGGAGCTTCATGACACATGTTTTCAACAAGTAAGGATTTATCCTCTCTTGATGCTTCGAATGGTCCTAAAATTGTATTCGAAAATGATTCTAAAACTTAAATTAAAGGGAAGGGTAGAATATATATTTACCATGGTTCCTTGAATAATGTTTTGTATGTCCTGAGTATTTCTTCCAACCTCTTGTCAATCTATCAGATGACTCACACTGGGTCACCTAGAAAATTTGTATTCACTCCTAATGATGTTTAAATCACTGAAATGTCGAATGGTATATTCATAGAAAAAGGTTTTGTTGGTCATATCTCCAAAGTGTACAAGTTATCACCCTTCATGACCTTCTCAAACCTATATTCTCTCCTGACTCATGTTAATGAAAATAGAAAGCTATAGTCTATGCTATCCTGACTCATGTTAATGAAAATAGATAACTACAGCATGAAATTTTTGTCCATCTAAACTACAAGTACCTATCTGATCTGTGTGACAAATACATGGTCATAGGTTCAGACAAAATAAAGTTTTCTAAATGAGTCTTTCAAGGATGCATCATAGGAAAACACCCATAGAACAAGTATGAGAGAGTCAGTCATGAGAGAACCTCTACACCCATTGAGCTTATTCACTATGATATAACTGGTCCTTTTCCTCATATGTCAATGATTCAAGACAAATATGTCCTAACCTTCGTTGATTACTTTTCCAGATATTGTTGGGTGTTCTTCCTTAAGCACAAGTCATAAGTTTTTTACTTATTAAAGGGTTTTAAAGCCCTAATTGAGAACAAATATGGAATAAATATCAAGGTCCTAAAATATGATAATAGTGGTGAACATGTAAAATATGAATTCATATAGTTTTGTGAATATGAAGGTATCAATATGCAACACTCTATTCCTTGCACACCTCAGTAGAATGGTTTTGTTGAGAGGAAGAATAGATCTCTCAAAGCAATGACCACTTTCATGATGGGGTCTACAAATTTTCCACAAATATTTGGGCTGAAGAAATAAAATATGTATCCTATCTCCAAAATAGGGATCCTAAAAAATCATTATATTGAATCACTGCTTTCGAATCTTCAAGTGGGAATAAGCTTGATGTGTTAGACTTCAGGATTTTTGGCTCTAAATAATGGTCTAGAATTCCACCTGAAAATAGAAATGATTTGGAAACCCAAAGTAAAGAATTCCTATTTGATGGGTATTCAGAATATTCTAAATGTTACAAATTAATCAACATGATCACTCAAAAATCCTTCATTGAAAGGAGTGTTCAGTTTGAAGAAGAACCTATTCGAGCAATAGAAATTGGAGAATCGTCTTCAACACTATTAGCTATGATTGTATGTGAAGACTCTAATAATTTTAATGATTATCATATGTCTGATAATTAGTATCTAGTTTCATATCCTAACAATCCTAAAATACCAAATTTTGCATCAAATACTATTCAAGCAGTTGGGTACTAGCTGCGAATCCTAGTGATCCTAGAAGAACTACATATCAATTCGAGAGTTCCCTTTCTATCAAAGACCCATGTTTTGCTGAGAAGTATTACATGATGATTGAATATGATACATAAACATACAAATAATCCCTATAATACCCAATATTGGAAACATCCATGAAAAAATAATTCAATTCGCTCTAGAAGAATGATACATGGGAATTAGTCAATAGCCCACCAGGGAGAAAGATGGTCAAGTGAAAATGGGTATTCAAGAAAAAGTTTGTTTTCAATGGTTATCCTCTGAATTATAAGGAAATTTTAGTGGCAAAGTTATTTTCCCAAGTCCAAGGAATTGACTAGAATGATATCTTTGCAGTAGTGGAAATGATGGATTCTATAAGACTAGTTCTACCCATTGCAACTTCTAAGCAATGGGAGGTACATATCATGGATTTGAAGAGTGTAATTATACATAGAAATACCAAATAAGAGATATATATGATGAATCTAGAAGGTTTTTTTACAAATACCTCTCTTGTGTGTAGGTTGAATAAATCACTATGTGGGCTAAAACAAGCACCCAGATCTTGGTATGCCAAGATTGTTGGATTTATGCTATCACAGAAATTTTGTAGATGCAAGTATGATTCAAATGTCTATTTAAGATGATTCATGGTTCAATCATTCTTTTTTTATTGTATGTGGATGAATTTTTGATGACAAGAAGTTCCATGAAAGAAATTTCCTCCTCGAAGGATGCTTTGAACCTTTCCTTCTCCATGATTGATTTGGGACTGTTGAGCCAATTTTTGCATCTTGAGATTTCTCAATTAGGCCTTGGAATAAAATTACATCAGTACAAATATGATTCAGAAATTATAAACAAGTTCAACATGAAATATTTCAAGCCAAACAAGAATCCTTTCCTCTTAGGTGTTAAGCTTGAAGCAAAATCAACTCCTCTAGTGAACGATACTATGTACAAACAACTAGTTGATCGTATTCTCTATTTGAATCACACTCGACTTGATATTTATTATTTAATTAGTGTGGAATATATACATATTTATAAGCCACATTTTTTCCATCGGATGTAATCAAAGGGAAACTTTCACTTTGTGCACGGAACCAAAACACATGGGATTCACTATGTTGCAAAATATGACCTAGAGTTAGTTGGTTTTACTAACTTTGAGTGGGTAGGTGATAAAAATGATAGAAAATATTCTTCTGGATATGTGTTTATCCTTGTATGTGGACAAATCAGATATTCAAGTAAAAATAAATATTCCATTACATTTTCTTCTAAAGAGGAAGAATATAGAGGAGTTGTAAATGCAACTACTCAATGTGTATGGTTACAAGGAATACTTGGAGAGTTTGGGATCGAGTATGACACTTAAAAAATCATATTTTGTGAAAATCAAAGTGTTATTTGAATCTCAATAGACCCAATACCGAGGCATTGAACTAAAAACATCGAGATCCACATGCCGTACATTGGAGGACTTGTGCGTGATGAGGTCATTGTTCTCCACTATTGCGCATCATCTAAGCAAGTTGCATACATATTCACCAAGGAATTCTATGAGAATACATTCATAAATATCAAATCAATACTTGGGATAGATGACCACATGGTGAATATTGATTGAATACAATATTTCACAAAATTTTGTTCATGTCCAAGTTTTGAGGGAGGATTTTCCCCTTCTGGTTTTGCCTCTCCCATTATTTTTATGGAGAAGTAGTATGTAAAGGATGACTAAGACTTGTTTCTAGGCCCTATATCTCTAATATATTTAGGATATTTCACATAATTAAAGCTTAAGGTGGGGTTTTAGAATAATCAAAATATTTCTCCCATACTTGGGATACATTAAATAACCATTTTGATTAATTTACTAGGTCCTAAAATAGCTAGTTGGAATCCACTTGAACTACTTGGTGAAAAACTGCCAAAACTTCCTCTAGGAGAAACTTTAGAAGATTCTAAATAAGATTCTGAAAAATATATATACTGCCAGTTTATTAAGTGTGGATTCCTTCCTGATTCAGTGTTAGACTATTTTTCCATAAGCTTTAAGGAAAAAGGGTACAGCTAGTCACATGGAAACGTCCTTGTTTTTTTTACAATTCATCTTCCATATTTTTCTCTCCTGAAATCATGAGTATATTGAATTTACATCACTTATCAGCTGACATACATCATTCATCCAATTAATGACCTCCTTGAATTATTTGGAAAGTGTTTTATGGACCTAAGGGGTGGGGTTTGACTCTTAGTAAGCCTTCTATTTTGAGGATTCAAATTTCCTCCTTAGGTATTCAAAAATATGATGTAATTATATATTTGGATAGCCTATTATTTTATATTTTCTTTGATATACACTTATGAAATCAAAATTTGTTTATCCACCAATTTTAGTCTGCAATCTGAGTGGATCTATGCATGTCTTCTAGTAATATTTTGTGAGCTTGATTGTTCTAATATTGGGCTTAATTTCCACATGGTGTCGAAGATTATTTAGCTCATTTGTTCTCCTCTCTTATTTCTATTGAAATATAAATAATAACTCTCATAGGGAACACATTTAGTCTACCTTAGGGTTCAGTTGCTGAAGAAATGGATCAATCACACCATATAATCTTGACTCCATTCAACTAGTTCGAATGGAAGGCATAGATGGATATTATAATAAGGATGAAAGGCCTCGTTAGAGTGATTATGGAAAGTGAGGTTGAGTCTAATGTAGCTGAAAAAAATAACAAGTGGAAAAATGGGAGGGATGAGGCTTATGGTCTCTTGTGTCTCTGCATTTCTAGAGACCATATTTTCCATCTAGATGGATTTCCATCACCAAATGAAGTATGTGAGAAAATACAAACCTTATTTGGAAAGATAGATGAAATCAGGGGACATTAAGTGGAGAATGATCTTGTCTCATTGATTCCAATCAATTTCAAGTCCTTACAAGTCTACTTCTCCAAGTTTAAATCTCTTTCTATTTAGTTAAAGCAGTGTGGTATTGAAAAGAAATATGAACAACTAATCATGTCCATATTTTAGAAGCTTGGACCTGACTATTCTATGTTTATATTGACCTTCCATTCCACAAAGGTTATAGTTTGAAATTGGAAGATGCCTTCACTTGCAGAGTTCATGGAATCCTTAACCCGAGAGCAAGATAAGTTGGTCATAATGGGAACCATTAATCCTTCCAAAGATAAATATTTGGTTGATGGCGATTCAAACATGGATTCCAAAGGAAAGAAGAAGGATAATTCAAAGAATCCTCCTGATCAAAATAAATAGAAGTGCAAGTATCACGAGGATTCCTCAAGATCCAAGAAGAATTCCTAGAAGAAGAAAGGTAAAGTTGAAATGAGCAAGTGCGTATATTGTGGTAAGGGACTCCTACCCAGAACTCTCTTGCATGAATACAAAAATTGATTGGTTGACACAAATCCTTGAAAATAATAACATCTCTCTTTCCAAAGGCACAAATAAGAAGGAGGATGCATCAAATTTTGAAGGCAAGGAGAGAGTTCATGCACTGGTTGCAAGCACTATAAGATCCTATTCCTTTATCATTGATTATGGAGCTTCAAGACACATTGTTTCAACAAGGGAGGCTTTGTCCTCTCTTGATGCTTCAAAAGGTCCTAAAATGGTATTTGGAGATGATTTTAAAACTTAATTTAAAGGGAAGGGTAGAATAAATCTGAACCATCGTTCCTTCAATAATGTTTTGTATCTCCCAAGTCTTGTTGCCAACCTCATATTAGTTTATCGGATGACTCACACTAGGGCACCTAAAAAGCATGTATTCACTCCCAATGATGCTTAAATCACTGAAATGTTTAATGGTAGATTCATAGAATTTTTTTTTGTTGATCATATCTCCAAAGTGTACAAGATTTCACAGTTCATGCCCTTCTCAAACCCATCTTATCTTCTCACTCATGTTAATGAATCGAGAAACATATGGCATGAAATGTTTTGCCATCTAAAATATAAGTACCTATATTATTCATGTGATAAATACATGGTCATAGGGTTGGCCAAAATCAATTTTTCTAAACGAGTCTTCCAAGGATGAATCCTAGGAAAACACCCAAAGCACAAGTATGAGAAAGTTACTCATGAGCAAAGCTCTGCACCCCTTAATCTTATTCACAATTATATAGATTGTAATTTTTGTTGTATGTTAATGATTCAAGACAAATATTTCCTAACCTTTATTTATGAATTTTCTAGATATTGTTGGGTCTTCTTACTCAAGCACAAGTTAGAAGTATTTGAACTCTTCAAGGGTTTTAAAGCCCTAGTTGAGCACCATTATGGAAGAAAGCTCAAGCCCCTCATATATGATAATAGTGGTGAATATGTCAAATATGAATTCATACATTTTTTTGAATATGTAGGTATCCATATGCACTCTATTCCTTACACACCTCAACATAATGGTGTTGTTGAGAGGAAGAATATATCTCTGAAAGAGATGGCCACTTGCATGATGGAGTCTAAAACTCTTCCACCAAATTTTTGGGCTGAATCAATCAAATGTGCAGACTATATCCATCATAGGTTTCCTTAAATTCCTTGGATGTAATCACTCCTTTCAGAGATTGGACTGGAAACAAGCATGATGTGTCACACTTCAGGATTTTTTGCTCTAAAGGTTGGGCTAGAATTGCAACAAAAAAACAGAAAGGATTTGGAACCCCAAAGTCAAGAATGGATATTTGTTGTGTATTCATAAGATTAAAAATGGTACAAATTGATCAACATTATCACTTAAAATCCTTCACTGAAAGGAGTGTTCAGTTTGAAGAAGAACCTATGCCAGCAACGAAAATTGGAGAATCCTCTCCACTACTATCACCTTCGATTGTAAGTGAAGAATTTAATAAGTTTTATGATTTTGATATTTATTAAATTGAATATTTAATTTAAGATACTAAAACTCCTACAATACCAAAGAGGGAAGCAAATACCATTCGAGAAGTTGGGGAACTAGCTGGGAATGCTAGTGATCCTAGAAGAACTAGATCTCAATTTGAGAGTGCCATTTTTGTCAAAGAGCTATACTTTGCTCAGAAGTGTAATTTGATGATTGAATATGTTCCAAAAAAATATGAATAATCCTTATACTATCCAATATGGAAAACATCCATGAAATAAGAAATACATTCTCTCTAGAAGACTGAGACATGGGAACTAGTCAATCTCCCACAAGGGAGAAAGCTAGTCAAGTGTAAATGGGTATTCAAGAAAAAAAATTTGCTGATGGTTTTCCTCCAAAGTATAAGGAAATTTTAGATACCAATGAATTCTCTCAATTCCAAGGCATTTACTACAATGATACCTTTTCACTAGTGGAAAATATGGATTATATAAGAATAGTTTTGGCAATTGTAGCTTATAAGCAATGGGAGGTACATCACATGGATGTGAAGAGTTTATTTATACATGGAGATATCAAAGAAGAGATATACATGTAGAATATAGAAGTTTTTTTACTAATGCATCTCCCGTGTGTAGGTTGAATAAATCGATATATGGGCAAAAATAAGCTCACAAAGCTTGGTTTTCTAATATTGATGGCTTTCTGCTATCACAAAACTTTTGTAGATGCAAGTATGATCCAAATATATATTTGAAGATGATTCATGGTTCAATCATTATTATTTTCTTGTATGTGGATTACATTTTGATGACAGGAATTTCCATTAAATAAATTACCTCCTTGAACGATGCTTTGAACCATGCTTTATCCATGACTGATTTGGGACTGTTGAGCCAATTCTTTGGTGTTAATTTTTATCAATTATCCTTCGGAATCAAAGCAGATTAGTCCGAAAAATACTAAAAAATTATCCTTCATAACTACTAAACAATTTCAGTATGAAATATTGCAATCCAAGAAAGACTCCTTTCCTCTCAAGATTTTATCTTAAAGAACCAAAATCAAGTCATGTTGTGAACAATACTATGTATAGACAACTAGTTGGTTTTCTTCTCTATTTGAATCACACTCGAACTGATGTTTCTTATGCAGTGAGTGTGCCATATAGACATATGGGGTAGCCATGTGATATCCATTGGATGGAATAAAAGGGAATCTTGAACTTTTTGCAAGGAATTAATACACATGGGATTCATTATGTTGCAAAATCTAACATAGAGTTAGTTGGTTTTACCAAATCTTATTGGGAATGTTATAATAATGATAGAAAATAAAATTACGGATATGTTTTTATGCTTGCATATTAACCAATCAGCTGGTCAATTAAAAACAAAAGTTTCATTATATTTTCTTTTGCATAGGCATAATATAGAGCATCTATAAATGCAGCTACTCAATGTGTATCATTACAAGGCATACTTAATGGAGAGTTTGGGATTGAGTATGACACTTCCAAAGTCATATTTTGGGAAATTCATAGTGCTATTTGAATGTAAATAGACCCAGTACAAAGGAATAAAACAAAACACATAGAAATCCACATGCACTACATCAGAGGACTTATGCATGATGAGGTCATTTCTTTGCACTATTGCGCGTCATCTGACCAAGTTGCAAACATCTTCACCAAGGAATTATTTGAGAATAAACTCAACAATATAAATTAAATTATTTGAATATATTATAACATGGTGAAGACTTATTGAATACAATATTTCAAAAAAAAAAATCATGTCCATGTTTTGAGGGAGGATTTTCCCTCTGTGGTTTGGCCTCTTTCCTTGTTTTTATGGACAAGCAGTATGTAAAGGGTGACTAATCCTTCTTGCTAGGAACTATATATATGATATATTTCTTATATTTCACATAATTCAAGATTAATGGGGGGTTTTAGAATAACAAAAATCCCATTCCCATACTTAGGATACATTAATTAAGCTTTCTGATTAATTTCCTAGCTCCTACACTAGCTAGCTAGCATCCACTTGCACCACTTGGTCAAGACTTTTCAAAAATGCCTCTAGGAGAAACTTAAAAATATTTTGGATAATATTTTGAAAACTATACATAATTACTATTTTAGTAATTGTGTATTCCTTCCTTATCCAGAGTTAGACTTTTTTTCCAACAACTTTAAGGTCAAAGGATAAAGCTAGTCACATGGAAACTTCCTTGTTTTGTGCACAACTCATACTCCATGTTTTTATGTCCTTAAAGCATGAGTATATTGAATTTACATCACTTATGATATGAAATACATCATTCATCCAATTTGTGACCTCATTAACGGATTTGGAAAGTGTTTATTGCACATAAGGGGGATTTTTGACTTCTAGTAAGCCTGTTATTATGAGGATTCAACTTGCCTCATTAGGAATTTGAACCTATGATGAAATTATATATTTGGAAAGTGTATTGTTTTATTAGTTTGGATTAATTACACTTATTCAATGCAATTTAGTGTTATGTGCCAATTTCAGTCTCCAATTTGAGTGGATCTATGCATGTCTTCTAGCAATTTTTTGAGAGTTCAATTGTTCTAAGACTGGGCTTAATATACACAGTCAGTCCTAGAATTCTATATAGTTGTGGAAACAAATGAAAGATAAATCATTTAAAAATTCTTACATTTCTAAAATTATTAAGATGATTCACTTCATCTCCATCTTGGGAAAAGATGTGAAATAATATATGGCCATATTCCCTATCTCTAGTTTTCTTGTGGAGAAAAACCGTAAGTAAACCTTAGAACATTCCAACAATATGATAGTAAAAGGAAAAAAACTATTGACCAATAGTAATAGAATGGTATGCTTGAGTTTTGAAGGAATGAAGGAATGAATTAATATGCCATAATTCTTCATTGTTTAGGACATCTTTTTGAAAAATCTTTATAGGAAAATGTTTTAGGGACCATTTTCATAAAGGGAATTTCTATAGAAGCCACTAAAGTGTGGTTTGTCATAGTTTAATGGTGTGTACCAAAAATAATCCCATTTAGTTGAATTCCAAAACAATTTTATATAATAGCTATATCTAGATGTATATAATATTTTTAACCTAGGTCCTAAACCATAATAATGAAAAAGCATAAAAACTAACACCAATATAAAATAAAATAAAAGAAAGTGATGAAACCATAAACCAACCTCTAAAAAATCCTCTGTGTAGCTGTCCATGAATTCTAAAAACTTAACTTAACTTAAACATGGTGCACACAAGTCCATTGGGTTGTGATAGAAGGGTTAGCTTAATCATTTGTTAGTAATTTTGTTGAACAGTTGGATAGTATGGTGCTAACAAAGGGACAATTCAAACCCCTCTTGCTGAGGCACACTACTGTATCCTAGGAGGTTTACATGAGATGTTATACATGAATGTGGGGATGCATCTCTTAGGTTTCCAATGAGGTTCTCCTTAAAAAATAAAAAATAAAACCATTGGGTTGTGGTTTAGGGGCATGTTGGATCACTCACATCAATTATAAAAAATGTAACAAAACAATGACAATCCACCCAAAAAAAACAATCTAAACACTTATAACGAATAAAAATCAATTTCCCTACATTGACTTGCTAATGGAAAGAAGAATAAACCATAAAGATTCATTTCTAAAGCTCCATTATTATCCTATACCACATTCAAAATACTAATTCACTATTTTAATATGATGAAATTCAAAGGACTACTTTATGCCTAGTCATTTTAATAGAAAATGCAATATTAGTGAAATTAAAATTCCAAATGCTCACTATTTCTTTTGTGGATTATAGTTGTTGTTGTATTATTCTTCATTTGAAGAAAATACTATTTTGGCATGTTATCAACAAAACGCCATTGAAAAATATAAAACACATGATATCCATTCTTAATAATCACATGAAGAAATATGTTTGAAGTATTTGATCTCTAAATTACAGAAAGAGTTTTCATTATTACACTGAAATAACTAGTTAGGACCATATGTCCAAATGTTAAAAAATAGCCATAATCACATGGAAAGAGTGAGGACCATATGCCCAAATTTTTATAAAGTGAGTTAAACAAAAAATCACAATTAATGTTCCAAACTAAACTATCACGCATCTGAATGGGAAAACATTAGAGAAGCTAAAAAGGTAGAAAAGCTCAAGATGGATGGAAAAGCAAGTTAGCTCAATAAGAAAATCATTGAACATTTGGAATTTCATAATGTTCTCAACATTCCATGGTCCTTCCCCTTCATAGTTGCATCTATATAAACCAGAACTCCCATCCTTCGATGTGATTGTAATATTCTTGTTATAACTGATTTTACCACACATGGTTGATCACATATTTATGGCCTTCCTTGTCCCTCTGCAAAATCATTAGACCCCAATAACTTATATTATCCTTTGATGTTCCAAGATAATCACTAAAAAACACCTGTTTATTGTTGTAAATGACTTTTAAACATATTCTCACGTGTACACACAGGTATTGACCTCAAACCGACATACATTGGGATGTGCATAAATCCGAACACTTTTCGAGTTTTCCTTCATGTGAATCCAAACCACTTGACTCTTGGCCTTCCATATGCCTTGATATTGCTCACATTTGACCCTCCATTACCCCATTGGATTTCTATATAAGGAACCCCTTGGATACATTGAGGAGGAGGAATTGAAGAGCAAGTAAACTATAGTCCATTGTTGCCACAGTTTGCACATACTTGAGTCTGCATCCCTTTGGAGAACTTATTTTTTTTGCAAAGCTTTCCTTTTCTTGTGATATTGCTATCAAGAGATGGAGGATTGAGGTGGTGGAGGCCCAAGTGGAGGACTCGGTTTCTCCGATTTGTAGACGTGCCAATAGAGGTTGTCACTATTTTGATCTTTGATTTTATTAATAGAAATATCTTTTCCTTTCCAATTATAAGCAATTGAATATGAATATTGAATCCATGGATGTGTTAATTTTTTATTCACTATTGAATATATATGCTAGAGTAGGTCTAACACAATATTATAAAGTATGCTTTTCTTGTTTGTTGTTGTTGAGAGTCAATTGCTAATACAAGTGCTAGTTGGAAAGCTCAATGGGGATCTACTTCAACTGTATGGAACAAGGTACGATTTGATATCCCTTAGTGTTATATGTTTGGTTTCTCTTGCATATTGGGAAAGCTTGATTTCTAGTGTTAAATCCATTTGTTGTGGTACACCCCAATCCATAGGAAGTTTCTCTCCATAACAATTCTAAAGGAATGAAACAATGGAAATCCCCCCAGAATGATTGCTAATAATATATGCATGAGAAAAACAAACAATCATAAACTTAACATAAACAAAGTGCTATTAAGAAAAATATAATTGAACATGCCAATTATCAACATGGAAAAATAATTTTAAACAAGCATTGTAAACTCTTGCAAAGGAATGAGTTTCTAATGAAATGCTTTTCTAGCCCTTCTTGATATTCTAGTAAGATAAGGCCAACAAGTCAATCACAATCAGTGAATCTTGATATAGTTTGCTTATACACTTCAAATGTTCTTAAAAACATATGGGAGATACCTTATCTAGCATGGATAAATACATAGTCTCTCGATTCTGAATGGGATCTCTTGCTAATATAATTCCATCATGTATACTTGTTTTCTTCACAATGGTAATTCTAGTATTCTAGATTATGTCTTCACTAATCAAGCGCTTGTCACCCACATCCATAATACACAAGATTCATACTGTAAACATTTCCTTTACCCAGCTATGACCTCCTAGCTCTGACTACTCCTTCATGACATTATGAACGAATGCATAGGCACCTTCACAAAGGATGATGTGGAAGAAAATGGTTCTTCCTTTCCTTCCTCCTATACTTATACACCTATACATAATGATGAGTATTTCACTCTCTTTTTGTTGTTTTTTTTGGTATTTACCTTTACTTTTCTACTTTCTAGTATCGTGCTAGTATCTTTGTCTGTAATCTTCTAAATTTTAGGAATAATGTTATAACTTGTATAGTACGTTGTTACTAGTTGTACTTTTGAACCCCATTGACCTACTTTTTTTCGGTAAGAGATACTTATTATATGTACAACTGCATATTTACAATCATGTTGAGTGAGGAATTTGAAACTAGGTATCTATGTTAACACAAGCCTGATCAACTCACTGCTTGCTGATAGAACACACTCTAATGTACTCATGGGCCTAATTTTTTGGTCATTTATAAACATAAATAAAATTATATTATTCTCATCTCTGGCCTTTTTGAATGTGTATCCTCTAAAAATTAATATGGTATCAAATTCGTACTAGGTGGAAGGTAGTGACAAGAATTAATTGTCTATGAGAAACACCATGTTCAGACTAAATTCAATTAATTCTCCATACAATGGTGTATATTATTCTTATCTCTGGCCTAGTAGGACATGGGAGTTCTGATAGAAACACCATGCTTAAGGAATTGAAGCCAATACTTGGAGAACATGTTGCAACTTGGAAAAACTATGAACCTAAGATAAAATATGACAAATTTCATGAGACAAATTGAAATGAATTTGAACTTGTGGATGAACTTTGATGAAATTTGAAGATGATGGGTAAAAAGAAGCAAAATTATGACATAGTTGACATGTGACTTACCAGAATCAAAATTTCATATTCTAGATTCATTGAGATCTCTAATTTCAATTACACCCCTAAGTGAAATTCTACTTGAAAGAAGTGTTGCATATGATGCAGTTGAAAAAATGATTAATTTTCTTTGTTCTACTAACGATAATACTAGAGCTAAATATTTTTTAGTTCCTGTCAAATTATTTAACTATAAGAAGGATTTATGTGAAATCAATGAACCAATCCGAAAGTTCCACAATACACAATTACAATAGATTTTGATTGAGGTAGAATGTTACCTTGCTTTTATTTTTCATTTAATGAAACAGAGCTAAGAAGTTGCAAATTTATCTAGCAATGCACTTACACCTATGAGAATTTATTCACATTGATATCTAAGAGCTAAGGAAATCTTCACAATCTAAGTTATTCAAAAAATATGCAAGAAAATAATAAAAGACAACAAAATAACATGCATATATGGTGCCAATAACTGATCTTTCTATTAGTGTACTAATTGTGTATATATATGGTACATACTTATAATACAATGGGGAAAATTTGTGAGGCCTTGGAGACCATCTGGATGCATATAGGTGTCAGTCTAGGATTTTATCCCTAAACCCCTCTAGGTTGACCAAGAGTCTCCAAAACCATACCAAACCATCACGAATGCAAGTGTGAACATGGATGGACCATGATGGATCATAAATGAAGGAATGATAGGAATGGGTGAACACATGTGTGAGTGGGAGAGGCTCTAGGAGGCAATAAATATCCAATAAGACAAAACAATAACCACATTCACACAATAACGCCCCTAGTCAAACATATTCCATGTTTTAAGGGATAAGGAGTGGTATTTCATCAATGAGATCTCCTGGGTTGTTAGGATGATAAAACTAGATCACCTCAAGTTTTAGTATGATCAAAGTGGAGCGCCTCAGCTGTGAGTAAATGAGCTATAAATCACCTAATAGACCAAGATTGATCATTATAACCTAAGTAGGATCATATAAAATAAGTACAAGACAAATGAAAATGCCTCCTAGGTTTAATACCATGGTACTAAGGTGGATTATTTATCTAGCATCCACCATTAATCCTAACTTAGTACATCTTATACCAAATTATTATTGAGACCTTGGCAACTAGGGCTCAAGTCACCTCTTACAACAAAATTTTATTTGTCCATTTAAAACGAGGAAAGAGGAAAAACCTCATGGGAAAAATCCTCCCTCAAGAATGGACATGACGGAGATGATAAAAAAGTCTTCAGAAGTTACTCTTTTTCACTTGAAAGAAATGAAAGAACAACTTCTTGTTGATGGACTTGGTGAATATGTTGTGGATGCCAAGATCATACATTAGTGCATCAATGTGTTGGAGACAAAGAACATGTGGAGAGGCCCATTAATGGTAATAATTTGCTGATGGAGGAGCATCATAAGAATATATTTTGATGAAATCATACTCTGATATAGAAGAATATTAAATCATGGAAATTATATCTCTATGAACTCTTCCCCAAATAACATCAAAAGATTCAACAAAATCTTCCCCATGTGTAGTTGTCATATCATGAATTAAATCTCGAATATTATTCCCAATTTGATGAAGCACATTCATAAATATGTAACAAATATCATGAGGCTCTGAAACATCAGAATATATGTCATATAAATCATAAAATATCATATTTATTGGGTCTCCATGAGCGAATGGGTCCATAGTGGGAGAAGAGTGGGAAACTAGATCACACTGACAGTTGAGGGAACCTGGATGGTCTTGAAATTTCAAACTTAAAAAATAGGTGGTGAGATAAATTCCATACATATGTAATAGTAGTCCCATGAATTACAATTCCATGGTTTTCCAACCAATTAATTACATACAATACATAAAAGCAACATACACAAGTAATATAACATTGGAAACTAGGAAATTTTGAGATTTTCCAACTAGTGAACTTGAGGGTTGTTGGGTTTTTTGGGTATCAAATGGTTGGGGAAATTACTCTATGACTGTAATAATATTTGTATCATCCTGTATATCACCTTTATAATCAGAATAGGAAGGATCTAAATGAAGTTGGAAATAACATTCAGAAGACATATTGGAAACTAGTGAAAACTGACTAGTTTTTGGAGGAAACTTTGGTGAACTGTTTTGGGTTTCTTCCAAGGAAGGGATGGAGGTTTCAGATTATGATATATAAGAATATAAATCATAAAAAAATACATATGAAATATATATATTACAAATTGGTTTCTCCCAAGAACACAAAGCATGCAAGGTCTTACCATTTTCTTGATTCTGCTCTCCTCTTCTTGCAAAATCTGGAACATCAATATTGTTCTCTACAAGGAGCTGGGTCATGATGTCCATATTATTTATGAAGAAATACATTTCATTATGTGAAAATTTTAAATAACCAAATGTGAATTTCTATCTATTTCTCTTCATCCTCTTAGCTTTTGAATCCTCATCAGTTGAACTGGAGCTTTCTGTATTTGAATGCTTCTTCTCCTTCACCCTTTGTTGCTTCAAATCCTTTACTTTCTGATTTCCTTTGGCTTGATTTGACACACCAGAAGAAATGGATTTATCCTTGGTGGATTTTATGGTACCCATTTTCACTAAATTGTATTTATCTTGCATTAATGACTCCATGAAATATGCTAGTGCATGCATCCTCCAATTTATAGCTGTGAGCTTGCTTGAGTTGAATGTCGAAACAAAGACATAATACTTAGGCCATAGATTAGAAAGGATAGAAAATATAAGTTGATCATATTTCTTCGCTATGACACATTATTTCAGCTGAATCACCAACGCTTTGAACTTGGTGAAGGATCCTTGGACTGTCTCATAGTGAGATGGAATCAGTGAATTTAGCTCATTTTCGAGTCGGTGGCCTCTCATCTCATCAGTATTCCCAAATTGTGACTCAATATTGGGGAAAAATTCATTGGTTGTGCCAATACTATCTACATGGAATATAAGGTCTCTCAAAATTCTCAGACAAAGAATACCAAACATCTCATCAAGTTCGTTTAAGTACTTTGATTTATCCACAACAGAGTTGGGCTTGGTCTCAGTCCCATTGGTGACTCTATACAAGCATTTCTACCTCAGGTGGATAACCATTTCAGCCTTCCATCCAAAATAGTCGAATGGGGTCAGCAATACATGAGTCTTCTCCATTCTTCTTACGCAATGAGTGACATAAACATTGTTTTACCTGTGATGAAAACACTCAAATTTTATAGAACATGCCCTAAACAACAACTCAAAACTCTCTAGATTTGATTTAGATCTCCACAAATATCTCCACAATCTAAGTTATTACAAAATATGGAAGAAAACCATAAAAATGAACAAAATAACACACATAGATGGTGTCAATAATTGATCTTTCTATTAGTGTACAATTTGTATATATGTATGGTACATACTTATAATACAATCAGGAAAATTGGTAAGCCCTTGGAGTCCATCTAGATGGATACAAGTTTCAAGCTAGGATTTGACCCCTAAACCCCCTAAGTTGATGAATAGGATCCCAAACCATACCATACAATCACAAATGAAAGTGTGACAATGGATTGAAAATGTTGGATCATATATGAAGGCATGATAGGAGTAGATTAATACATGTGTGAGTGGCAAAGGGTCTAGGAGACAATAAATGTTCAAGAACACAAAAAATAACCACATTCACACACTAGCACACCTAGTCCAACATATTCCCTAATTTAAGGGATAACGAGTGGTATTTCATCAATCAAGGCACCTAGTTTGTTAGGATGATCAAACTAGAGCACCTCATCTATCAGGATGATCAAAGTGGAGCACCTCAACTGTGAGTAAATGAGCTAGAAATCACCTAATAGACCAATATTGATTAGTATAAATTAAGTAGGATCATAGAACATAAGTACAAGACAAATGAAAATGCATCCTAGGTGTAATACCATGGTAATAAGGTGTATTATTTCTTTAGCAATGCCATTTGTTATCCTTGCAAAATATTGAGTGGTAGAAGTGCCAGAACATTTGCGTGCATAGCAAGGAGGAAAGTACATTACAAAGGAAGAAAAGGAACGGACGCAGAAGGATAGGACATGCATGAAACAAAGGAAAGGCGAGCTTGCAAGCATGCCTTTCTTGGCCCAACAATAGTGCATCAAAAATCTTCCTAATATTTTTCTAGATGTTGACATTGCAGAAGATGTGTGAGTTTAGGATATTGTTTTATAGCTGTAACTACGATCTTGTGGAAGGGAACTAATGATGGGAAAAGACATTTCTTAAGAAACATGATGTTTCAAGAAATCAAATATGAAGGGAGGGTCTTAATTTCAATTTGAAGGGTGTATATTATTTGAGCCCTTCGAATATGAAGGGCATATATTATGTGATCTCTTCGAAGATGAAGGGAAATATAAACAATTGCACTTCGATTGAGAAGTATAAATTAATTAAACCCTTCACAATTATTCAAAGAATAAGATAATGAATTCAATATTATATAATAAGGCAAAGAAAAGGTAGTAATTAAGTTTCATCTCTCTTGCAACATTAGAAATTATTGGATATTAAGCTTAAAAAAAATTAAGAAATGTGCTATTCAAATTGGTGCCTATGATATTCAAACCAGAGAGAGTGTTGAATCCAAGCTTAACACATGTAAGAATCATTGAATCCTTAGGAATACAGAACACACAAAATATGGTAAAATTATATTAAACATGCCTAACATTATAGAAATGTTGCATCACATGCACTCGCTCATGGGCATCAAATTTTGTTGTTGAACACTTGTCATTTGTCACAATAAACTATTTGTATATATATGGGAACGAGGGGCAAGTAAATTGTATCAATCCTTATCACATTCCATGCACGTCATGAACTATATCCTTGCAAAGTTGCAAATCATTATGTGTCAGAGTCTTTGTTATCTTCCCTTTAAATAGAATTTAAAACTGCAAAATAAGTTAGTGAAATATTGAATGGCCATATTGGAAGTTTGGAGAGAAAGTTCTAGGCTTTATAAATTAAGAGAGATAGGATATAGGGTTGAACTCCTTATGGTTTTAATAAAATTTATTGTGTATTTTTTACCAGTCCACGATTCAACTATTCGACATGGAAAGGTATTTAGTATTTAATGTGAAGGTTCTACATTAAATTCAGTATTAATGTGCTACGATATTTTTTCTAATAGAAAGTGCCACTCTGATATTCCATCCCCTCAAAATAAAGGGTGGAGTCATAACCTTTGTTTATAATGCTCCCCAATTCTTTGGGGCCCTAACAACTAGAAAATGTTGTTAGAGCACATTTTTTGCATCATAGTGTGCATGGAGAAGAGTTAAGAGCATGCCGAACAATGTTACTGGATCAACATGGTAAACATGTCAACTATGGCAACTCCCATCATCCACATTATCAACCTTATTGGAACACAGTAGGAAAGCTTGAATATTCCATGTGTCTAGAATGGCATGTCATCAATAGACAAGTTGGACAAATGTCATTGCAAATATCCTGACAAGAAAATGGGTGGAAGTTAGAACTGTGTAGGTCAAAAACTATAATTGATGTATTCTACCTAGACATCCAAAATTCCCATCCATGTTACTAAGGAATATCAACCAATTATATAAAATGGTAAGGCTTTATTTTTTGTTCTATTGCTTACTTTTATATTTCATATTATTTTCTTATTTATTTCTCTTCTTCTTAGAAAGTATTGAAATTGGTTAGTAATCTAAATAATCTTCTTTTATCATGGGATGATCTCACTTGCCACCCAATTTCTTTTGTTAGCTAGTTTGGATTCGCATACTAAGAGAGGACCTTCAATATTTTTCAGTGGAAATGAATACCTGTAAACCACAACCTTGGAAAAGAAACAATGAGGTTTCTCCCTCCGTTGAGTTTAAGGAAAGAAATTACATATCCAAATTGAGTGAATAATGAATTGTGAGGAGCCATAGGCCAATAATAATTAAATGTTGAATTTTAAGATAATTGTCTCTCCTTTTTATGGATAAATTACTTACATAACAATAGAGGCACTTCATTCGATATTAGGAAAACCATGAGTTCGATGATGAAATTGGAAATTTGATCATATTCAATGGACTATTTCCATTAGGATAAATAAGTACATACGGATAAATAAGGAGAAAATTATATGATTTAATCTAAACCTAGTCCAACGTTTTTCAAGCTTAAAATTTATCCACTAACTGAAAAAGCGTATAAACCATAGACTAACTTTCATCATCCTCCATTTGCGTGAGAACCTGACTTCCTAAGACTGAAGAATGATGATATTCCTAAATTCCAATATTTTGGACACAAGGATTAATATTTGAAGGTCAAGTAATGTCTTGGTTGGTATAGGTCGCTTAACACGTTTTTTCATTTATGTCATAGGAATGTAATGGTATCAATAAACTTTATAGCTTATGAATTTGAACAAAATATAAAATTTATATGGATGGGCAATCTAAAATCTTACCCTTCTTTTGAAATGTTGTTTTAAATTGTCTATTTCTTACTTGGAATGGTAGTGTTAGCTGGAATATTTCACCTTTTGCGGATAGTAAGGTGTTCCACTGGTCTGAATGGTTTAGATCCAGAAAAAATGAAGTATAGAGGTTGAAGACCCTCCGTGGATGCCGTAGATACTTGGAATGTGATGCTTTGATAGTAACCCTGTGTACTTGCAATTAGCTTAAACACGCAAACACATCAAAGCTACCGGAATATAATCTACTGATCCATGTTAGTGACTAAGGAATCTAACAACATACATGTGAAATCAAACAACAACAATAATGTGGGACGAAAATAAACTTGAATTAAGATAAAAATGGAAAATTTTACAACCAAGCCTTAGTGTTGACATGCATCTCCATGAAACCAAGCACTCTCATCCCCATAAGCTCCGACTCTAGCTCTCTATGCTCTCCAATTGCTTGGGCCAAGTGATCAATCCAAAAACATAACAATTCCTTAAGAGCTCTCCCCCCTCAACCATGGATATGAGCTTGTATTTATAAGGCTCAATGGATAGGGATGGTTGAGAAATTAGTGGATGAGGTGGCCTCTAAGATCATAGGATGAGAGATATCAAGCTCAACTGACCCATAATGATAGGGATAATGGAGGACACGAGGCACCACTCCAAGTGCTGGGATTCAGGGCAAGTAGGTATGTCAAAGGTCTTATCACATGATGGCGATAGGATTTTGTATAATAGGATGTCCCCTAAAGCATGAGCCTTAGAGGGATACAATAAACAAGAGCTTTGAGAGAAAAATTCGTTGCTACGAGGTGAAATGTCGGCTCGATCGGAGCATGTTGTCAAGTAGGCATCTGTAGTACATCAGTATGTTGACTCATAGACACAAGTAACCAAATCATGGTTGCAGACCAATACAAGGCAGATCCATGAGAGGAATAAACAAGCATGGCTACTAGAATATAATGTAGATCCATGTGATAGAGGACTCACACTTGGACATAGTTACTAGACATACAACGTAGATCTATGTCATACAGATGCAAATTTGAGAATAGCCACGACCATATAAATGTGGATCCATTCTAGATATACAAAAAACCATCGCAGCCTGGGGAAAAGCAATGAGTGCTTTAAACAAATACCCAGGGTCTTCGTCACGTCTTCCACAAAGTACGATTCTATTCATGTGATTACAATGATATGAAGTCGAACATGGTAGAAACCACTTGATTACCGACCAATGATGTGAACTGTTAAAAAGTGCGAGGGAGATCACCATTAATTTCAGTGATTCCCAAGGTACTCTAGTACAATCTAATGAGTGTGAATAGATGTCCTAATGTCAAACACCCAGTCGATTCTATCGATCAAAGGTCAATTATGTGAAGCTAAGTCAAGAGTGAGAGAATCTGTCATTAATACATACAGATATCAAGGTACTAAATATTGTTTCTAAGATTATTTCCCAGAGGATGAGCTAATTTTGACGGGAAAGTCTCATCGAAGGACGGCCATGATGAGTCCCACATCGACGACACGAAACTTGGAACATAGTTCTGAAATGATGTGAAATGTAGTAACCATATGACTGACTGAAAGACACTGACACAAAGACTATGTATATTGTAGAGGTAAAACTTTTTCAAATCCCCTTTGAACATTGGGCTGCATGACAAAACAACTTGGCAGCATGACTGAACGTGACAAACACACAATGCGACAGTGGACAATGCATTCTTTTGAAAGACTCAAAGGAGTGACATGGCTCATGAAAGTGGATTGTCATGGGGATCGACTGAATACCCAATTGACTGACATGATGTGCAGACAGCTGCCATGTTCAAAGGTAACAACAAAAACTACCATTATTTACAAAATGAATCCCTTCCCATTCCCTCCATCATGGTCGATGAGTGCCTCTTTTTGGTTTTACAAGTTCAAAGAGGGTAACAAACATTCAATATAGCTTGTCAGAAGACAAGTCCAGACTCATATGTTTTACAAACCTGAGAGAGGAGGGGTTCATTCCCAAAAAGGGTCTCTCAATTTATAATTTAACGAGTCCACTAAAATAAAACTCGGTATCGCTCATGTTTAGAGAGTCTGAACGAATACGGCAGAAGACTCCAAAGGGGTCCTTTTTCGTATGATTTAGTCTCTAGGGCCCGAAAAAGTGTAAAATCATACCTTAGAGAACTCTTCCAGTCATGATTGGCTTGGAGTGTTCCTTTTTCATAAATAGTCCTATCTGAACCAAAAAACAGATAACCTACCGTCAGATGGACGACTCTTCAAATAATTTAACGAGCATGAAGAAGACAAGATCGCTAGACGATCTTTTCATATTTAGGGAGCCTGAAAGGAATTTAAAGAGAAATCCATGAGGATTCTTTACACAATGTCATATTTTACGAGCCTGAAAAGAATCGAAAATGAACTCGATGATATTTTCATGTTTAAGGAGCCTGAAAAAGAGGTGAAAAGAAGACTCCATGACGCTTCTTTACACAATGTCAATTTTTTACGAGCCTAGAAAGATACTGAAATGGACTTGGACCTTTGATACTAGGTTTAAAGAGCATGATCAAAGAGCCGTAATGAATACTCATCGACCTTTTCCATTTTATGAAAGTGCAAAAAAGACATAAACAAATTTCCAAAGCTTCTTACTATAGTTCTCTTATCCTGCAATTGACTCAGAAACAAGTGTTAAATGCATTTATAACTAGCATTAAGGGATTACGACAGATAAAGTTTGACTAAAATTTGATTTTATATCAAAACAATTGTATGTCAAACCCAAAAATACCTATATAAGTCATGTAAATAGTAAAAAATAAAATCATTTCACTATTTACCCATAGGGGAGAGCACTTGGAGCATTTTCTTAGCCATATATTCTGCAGCTGATACCGGGAGTTTCCACCATCCGTTTTGAGCATCGTCAGTTGGAGGTAATAGCTAACACCTTATTCTTTCATTTCATATTATTTATTTTGAGTTTTGGTGGGGTTTAGGGCTCATATGGAAAGCCCTAAAACATTACAAGCAGGCACCGTGGCTACCCCCTGTGGGATACGCGGTACCACCCGAGAACCATGCCTATAACATAGTTGATAGGCAGTGCCACCATCTATCTCCAATGGTGTACAGGCGGTGCCGGCTGTGGAGACTTTAAACTCATAGCATGAGCAATAATAAGTCATTCTTTTGATTTTTTATGATTAGGAATGATTCTAATGCATACTATGATTGTTTTTTACAGGTCTTGGTTGCTCAAAACATGGTGATATGGAAAGAAAGAACACATGACAATGACGATTCCTTTGCAGAGAGAAATGTGGGTTGTATTTCCGCATTACGAGACTATGGGCTCTTGAAGTTCTTCCAGACCCCAAGCATGGTGTCACATGAGCAGTTACTGGAACACATACTGCGGATGTGGAATCCAGAACAACAATACTTCAAGGTGGGGGCCTGTATTCTTACAGTGGAAGTAGAGGATATCTACTTCTTGAATGGTCTCTCAAGATGAAGTGCCCCTATCTCACTGACAGGTTCTCATGGATGGGATATTACCACTAGAGAGCTTATAGATCGTCACTGTGCTCTAGGGATGAGCAAATCGCGGAAGAAGATCCCCATTAGAGCAGTGATAGATTGCTCCCTATGGAACATCCTATTTACTATGCAGAGGGTGGTCGAGAGTCAGGGTGTGCACCAGGGGTTCCACAGATGAGACCTCAGGTGGTCTTCCAGAGTCTGAGAACATGGAACCCTCGTATGCTGAGGTGGGTCTAGGTCATGGCTAGTACAGGAAAAGGGAAGGGAAGGGTGAAGTTCGATGATTCGTTCTTCAGATGGATCCAAGATCAGATCCTCATGGTTGAGTATTATGCTTACGCAGGTATGGAATTCACCATAGATCCTGNTAAGGGAAGGGTGAAGTTCGATGATTCGTTCTTCAGATGGATCCAAGATCAGATCCTCATGGTTGAGTATTATGCTTACGCAGGTATGGAATTCACCATAGATCCTGACCTACCACTCCCACCTGGCGAACAGTGGAGCGACAGTGATAAGAAGCAAGAAACCTTGAAATGGATGAAATGTTTTTATGTTTTTTGATGTTTTATATTTTTTATGTTAAATGACAAGACCTGTATATTCTCATGCATATGTTGGAGCAGCGCGACTTGGAGGAGTATCTCCATTGGATAGGAAAGTTGGAGCCCGCTTTGTACCACAGGGTGATGATATCACCGGGGAGCTGGAGCAAAACCTGGAGAGGTTGACCTTGGATATCCCAGATTCTAACATTGATGACCTCCCGATGAGATATTAGAGATCCACAGTGGTAGTACTAGTTTGATTCAGTAGGCTGCTACATAGGGTAGCTCGAGTAGTGATGTGCTATCACGAGCACCACTAGTGTATGAGATATGTACTGAAAGCTGACAGCTTCAGGATTTTGTATGATGATTTTACCTGAAATCCTATGTGCTTCAGATGGGGTCTCGGGACCTATTTTTTGTAAAAATTTTCGTATATATATATATATACACACACACACATAATTTTACACGGTGTTTATATGTTTCAAATGGAAAATGTATTTTCTATAAATTTTATGTGTCTTTGAATGTTTATTTACAATGTACCATGTTTGATTTTTCTATCATGAATGGGAAATATGCCAATATAGGATGTAATTAGCTAATTAGTCAGCAACTACATTATGTTCCCTAGGGATATGCCTATGGGTAATGGTTTCAAATGATGTTTCTAGCAAATGTACTCTCCGGAAGAGGTGGAGGAGCATCAGGTTTCTAATGGTGTAAACATGGTTTAAATGACAAACCACGAGTTGTGAGTCCATAAAGACTACTAGATCATGAACATCTTGGGAGGCAACTTCAGTCAGAAGACCAATGACTGCTTCATACTTGGCGATGTTATTAGTAGCGAGACCTATACAAACCGATCCTAAACTAACAAAATCTTCGATTGGGGAATAGAGGACCCAAACAGCCGAGGCGAGATTCAAGGTGTGGTGGAAAGAACCATCAGCGAAGCCATAGAAAGCCATCTATATGACCAAAACATGGTATAAACAAATGCAGACACTAAACTCAAAACCATCTTGAAAATACTAAAAGAACACCGAAAGTCAATCAATATACATATATACAATATACTATCCAATAAATACCTAGGCATAGTACCTTTTCAGGTACAACCCATTCTGAGGTTGCCCCAAAGGGATTCCATCATAATCAATGAGCTCGTAAGATCCTTTCTCCAACACCTTAGAAATAATGAAAGGTCCATACCACATGGACTCGAACCTACCCTTCCCTAGTTTTTCATATCTCTGATCATAAGTCAAGACTAGGTCACCCTCGTTAAAGACACGAGGTTGGATGGATTTATCATACTGCACCTTGATGCATTTCTTATGTGCCTCATTAGCTAATGCAGCATCTCTCTGAGTCTCGTCAAGGTTACTCAAGTACACAAAATTTCTTCCTCCACGGAAGTGTCTGGGAGAAGTTCAATGGAAAGTTGTAAGGATGGAATCTGACATTGAATCGGTAAGACAAATTCGAGTCCATAGACAAGCTGGAATGGTGTGAAACCAGTGGATGTTTTCACAGAAGTCCAATAAGCCCATAGAGCAGAGAAAAGAATGTGGTGCCAATTGGATTTATGATATCTAACCATCCGATGAAGCATAGTTTTCAAAACTTTGTTAATGGCCTCTACCTGACCATTAGCTTGTGGATAATACGGTGTAGATTTTTAATGGCGAAAACCTAGCTTGGCACTCATTTCCTTTATCATTTGATTACAGAAATGGGATCCGTGATTAGTAACGATGGACTACAGAACTCCAAATCTAGCTATGATATGGTTGAACAAGAAGATAGCGGCAGTCTTACCATATTCTGCATATGTAGGCATGGCCTCGGCCCATTTGTTGAAATAATTAATGGCTACGATGATGTAACCATGCTCCCCAGCTTTGGTAGGGTTACAATGCATGATGTCAATCCCCCATTTGGTGAATGGGCCAATGGCAATGATGGAGTGTAGTAGAGCAGGATGGGTGCACTTTTTAGGATAAAAGTGTTGACAAGGTGGGCATTTCCTAACAACCTCTTAACAGTCTTTGAATAAAGAAGGCCAGAAATAGCCAGCGTGAAGGATTTTCTAAGATGTATCCATCCCCGATAAATGACTGCCACATGCTCCAAAGTGGAAATCATTTAATGCATTTTAAGCCTCCTCATGGGTGAGGCATCACTAGAGAATAGAGTCAATCCCACAACTATACAAGGTATCATTCAGGATGAGATAGTACTTCGCATGGTGACGGATACGGTGATGATCATCATGGGATAAATGTGGTTGAAATTGTTGTGTTTGGAGATAAATAAGCAAATATCCATACCAAGGATTGGTAGTGCTAATCAAGAATAGGAATTCATTCAGAAATGAGTCACTGGGCTCAGATTCCATCGAAGCACAGGGAAGATCACACATAAGCTTGGCAAAGACCAAGGATTTCTTTGATGTGGCTTTGGTAAATTCCAAATCAAACTCCTGAAGTATGACTATCCAACAGGAGTACTTGCCCCCGAGCACTTGATGAGTCAGGATGTAATACATCAGGTTTTGGTCTGCCAATATGGTGGTAGTGTGGAGCAGAATGTAGTGACGAAACTTTTGTACATCAATGACCGTGGCCAATGCTAACTTTTCCACACATGAATAGTGAGTTTCAGAATCCATGAGATTCTTACTGGCATAATAAATCATGTGCTCCTAACCATGGATATTTTCTTTCACTAAAACCATGGCAATGGTAGTAGCGGAGGTAGAAATATACAAGAGAAAGTCCTTTGAATAATCCGGGGGGCGTATCACAGGTGAATGAGTCAGAGCATGCTTAAAATTATCAAAGGTGTGTTGGGCTTGGTCATCCAAGAAGAATGGAGTGTTCTTCTTGAGGAGATGCATATAACCGTGGGTTTTCTCTGCGAAATTGCACACGAAATGACAGAGAAAGTTTTCCTTCCTTTGCAAACTTTGGAGTTCAAGGAGACAAGTTGGGGCTGATCTATATAAAATAGTGGCAATCTTCAAAGGATTGATCCAGATGCCATCCTTGGATACCACAAAGCCTAGCAGACGTCCCGTCTCAACGTAAAGAACACATTTATGCATATTGATCCATATATTATAATGACGACATCTCAGGAATATGTCTCTAAGATGACCAAGGTGGTCCTCCCGTCACTGTGAATGAGCAGGGATGTCTTCAAGGTACGGTTCAACAATATGTTTAATATCGTGAAACGCATAGGACATTGCATGCTGGAACATGGCTCCAACATTTTTCAAGACAAGAGGTAACTTCTTATATGAAAAGGTTCCCCATGGGAAAATTAATGCCATCTTATGCTGATCGAAGGGTAATATCTCAATCTGATTATAGCCAGAGAAGCCATCCATGAATGAAAAGATGACACTTCCAGCACAGTTGTTGCTAATCTGATCAATGTGAGGGGTAGGAAAGTTGTCCTTGGGACAAGATTTATTTAAATCCCTAAAGTTGATAAAGACTCTAATGGTGCCCTGCTTTTTATTGACAGGGACAATGTTCAATACCCATTCCGTTAGGGGTATAGGATAAATAAACCCAGCTTTGAGAAGTTTCTCGATTTCAGCCTTAATAGCTATGGCCTTCCAAGGATGGAATTTCCTTAGCTTTTTCCTGATAGGTTTAGCCGTGGGATAGGTTTTAATCTCATGGACCACAATGGATGGGTCAATCCCCGACATCTCCTCATAGAACCAGGAAAAAATATCATGGAATTCTTTAAAAAGTGCCTTGTATGCTTCAGATTCGTCTGTCGAGCAGTTCTGCCCAACATGAACGTGCTCGATAGTATCAGGATTGGATGATATGTCAATTGGATTAGTCTAAGTAATGTTGCAAAGGTTTCCTTTAGAATTTGTATCTTGCAACAATATAAGACTTTGGGGTACATTGACAATATCAGTAGGAAACAAGGATGTAAAATCATGGCTAACTGAACTGGTGTTGGGGAGGAACATGGATCTATGATGGTGATCCTCCCAAATGGGCTCATCTATATTCATGATCTCCATAATGGACTCATCGAAATGAAAATTCTCAGAGAGATAATATAGAATGGGAAGAGAAGGTTCTAATCAGTACGGTAAATGGTAAGGGTCTAAAGCCACTAGATAAAGATCATCCGTGCGATCATCGAAAAAGGTTTGAATGTTGTCATACATAGCTTCTTGTGGACTCAACAAGGTGGACTCAACAAATTTTTAACCCTTAGGCTCATATTAAAATGAGGTGATCATATGGACTGTCATGGTATCCGTGCTAGGAGGAGTGGATGGAAAAATCCCCATAAGGGATGAATCCTTCAACATGCCTACCCCAATCGATTGGTAAGGAGGAGGGGGCTGGCCTGAAATGGGGATGTTATTAGCCCTAGAGGTAGTAACATCCAACGTACATAAATCAAGCTGATCAATAGTAACAATTCTTCCTAGATGCAAAAACTGGACTGTTCGGAATACTGTTTAGGCGACAACACTGATGGCATAGAACCAATTTATTCCTAGAAGGAGGTTGTAATCTAAAGGGGCATCTACCACTTTTACTTGAATTGAAACAGTTTTTCCTCCCAGCTCGACTGCTAGGGATGATATGAGACCAAGGGGTTGGAGACCTTGTCCGTCAAAGGCCTTGAGGGTTGTAGGTGATGTTATAAGCTTGGGAGAGCTGAGAGCCTTCCAACAAATCAGAGACAAAACCGAGGTCGAAGCTCCTTCATCTAGTACCGTTCGAAAAAATTTCTTTCCCACTACTTTCATACTGATCTGAAAAGAAATTTTATGCGGTAATCTAGGCTTATAGTTCTCAACATTGAAATGAATCAAGTTAGTGTTATCTGGGTCTAAAGCTCCTAATGTTGTCAACAAGTTTTTGCGCTGTGTAGGGCAACTTTGGAGTACTTCTAAGGTATACATCGCACAAGGTGCCTGAGCGATATCTTCAACCACATTATAAAATTGAGTAACTTGGGCATTGGGATTAAAGACATCCTTCCAAATGGTACTCTTAGGTGGACAAAAAATTATGTCAAGAGTAGGCTTCTCGATAGATAAGGGGACAATAGACAAGGATTCCAGAGAACTACTAGAGGGATTTTTCCCTGAAGAAGAATGATCTTCTTTCTTATCTACGGGTTTGTCATAATTATGACTTCGAGTTTGCATATTGATGGTATCTGAGGACATCATACGAATTTCCTCTGATGAACTAGAGTTGCCCTGATTAGACATGTGGTCTATCAGTTGTTGTTGAGAGGGAAAAGGATCTGTATGTACTGCAGGTGCAGGATTGGACTTCAGAAACTGGGATATTTCATCCCAACGAGTACACTCCTTTGAAAAATGGTCACCCCCTCATAGAAGATAGGGATATTTTGCCTTCCTTTTCCCTTTATCGTTATCACTGTTGGTTGGTCTTGGAGTCTCCTATTGGTTTCCAGGTTTTTTATTTCTATTTTTACCTTTATTTTTATTATTGCCCGAGGTTTGATTACTTTGAATATAGTTGACCTCGGCAGAAACCTTAGGATTCGAAGGAGTAGGGTTGGTAGTTTGGGGTCGCTTGGAAGGTTTCACTACATACAAGGACTGGATTAAACGAACAATCCCATCAACAGGTACTTCTACTGGTGGCTTGGGAGGATCGGTGCTGGGGCAAGGAGCTTGAGGAATCAGGTCATAGAGAGTTCTAGAATTGGAATAAACCAAGTCTAGGTATTGATCCCGACTAGTAGCCTGCTCTTCAGTAACGACGCCGTCCATAGCCACATATCAGGCAATAAAAGGCAACAAGGATTTGGTAAACCAATCAGCTAATAACTGATCTAGAATAGGGGCCTTAATAAGCTTTCTCCTCCTTCTCCACTCATGAATGTGATCAGATATGTGGGTGGAGGTGTTCTATCACAGAGAAGTTAAAATATTAGTGCTTTTTTCATAATGAATAGGGAGCTGAAAGTGTGTAAGAAACACGGATGCTAACGAGCCAAAATCTACAAACGAATGTTGTGGGAGTTCAATGTACCACTTCGCAGCTGTACCGGTCAAAGATTGCTGAAAGAGTTGTAACTGAATGGATTCATCCATGAGGGAGTTTGAAGAACACCACAAATGGAATGTCATAACATGGTTCTTCGGATCGTCTCCCTGCTTCCCATCGAATTTCTGAATATATGATGGTAACTTTACCAGAATGGGAGGCCATGAGGGATTGTGTTAAATGGGGTCATTAATCAACTTGGACAAGTTAGGCAAGTTCAAAGTTGCTAGGAAAGGCAACTGTCGTTTGGGTTGAACATACTGGTAATATTGATATGGCATATAATTACTAGTAGGACCATAAGTTGACTGAAAAATAGGTTGATGTGACGAAGAACTAACAGAAAATCCACCTGCAGGGGGTTGATTTCTAGGATCAGGACCGCTTGGACCACTAGGGCCACCAAGACTACCAGGATCACCAAGAGAGGGACCACCAGACCCTCCAGAGCTACCAAGAGGTAAACCTCCAGAGCCTCCAGAACCACTAGGTGAAGGGCCACTAGACCCTCCAAATCCATAAGGAGGAAAGTCACTAGGCCCCCCAGGACCACTAGGACCATAACAAGGAAAGTTGTAAGATACTCCAGGACCATTAGGCCCCCTATGGGGAGGACCTCCATAAGGTGGTCCTCTGGCACCTCCCGCAGTATGTATAGGTATCCCTCCCATAGCTGGCATGTAAGACCAGTTGGGTTTCCCCCATGGCATAAAAGTGTTACTAGTGTATGGAATTCCAGTATAAGGCATTCCTATAGGATTTGGTAGATGATTACCTATAGGTATTTGATAACCATAACGTCCATAAGTTTGAATGGTTATAGGTTGTTCCCCCAAGGGCTGACCTGAACTGGATGGGGGATTAACCACATTAGTATGGGTGGGAGGGACATAAACTGTAGATGGTTCTATTCTAGAGGTCTGCCCTTGACTAGGTACAATTATGGTGCTAGATAACATAGGTCGTGTCAGGGGTTTCCCCCAGGCACTACAAGGTACTGACGAAATGGGAACTGAAGGTTGGGCCCTAGGTGTAGAAGACCCGGGAAGATTAGGAACAGACATAACATGAGAGCTGATAGGGGTGGTAATTTGACCTAGGTTCTATGGTGTTACTGCATCATCTATAATCAGTTCAATGGGTCTCATAGAACTAGCAAGTGAACGATATACCACAGGAACAGATGTGGAATGTGATGGTGTCGGGCCTAATAGCTCATCTATTTGCTTGTCAATCTTCTGTGCAGGGAGAATGGAAACACAGTATTGCCTACATTCTTCTTCATCTTTAGAAGAGTTTAAGTGGGTGCCAAATGAGGCAATGGCATGTCCTATAGAGGTATCCCAAAATGGAGCATTGGGACCATAATCTGGACGGCTTGTATCGTCAACGTGACCTTCTGTGGGAGAATGGAACGAGGTATTTCCCTGAGAAGGTTGTTGGACCAAGGGAGGCGAGTGTGAATAATATGGTACTCCAATTTCTGCAACCACATTATCTCCCACTCGGGAGGTACTAGCAACTCCTTGATCGATAGCTTCCATTGGATTTTCTCCTAAACCTAGAGTAAAATCGTGTGGAAAGCCCTGTATTCTTCTGGATTGTCTTAACTCAACCAATTTGTATAGTTCCTATCTAACCTAGGGTCTGAAAATATAGAAAACACACCAAAAACATTTCCCTACACAAGCTATAGGTCAAAGCAAGCACACTTAAAATGATAGGAGGAGTTCAAAAAGTCAGGTCTCTCACTAGGATTGTCAAGAAGGTGCCACTCACGATATACCTCAAGGCAACATGCGTAGTAATCTCCCCGAATGCTATTTTCAGTGTATGGCTCCAAGCAAGACGGCCAAAGGGATTTTTTGAGATGGATAGGGTATCCTAGTGGGGTCTCCCAATATACCCAAGGTATGTGGGAGCTCGAATCAGTAGTAGTGCTGTCTAATGTATAACCGTACACAAGGGGCCTTCCAATATACAATCGAGTATGTGAATTACCTTTCTATATACCTCAAGGGTACATGAAAGGCCGTTCGATATACCGATGGTACGTTGAAGAACAATGCGAGTCGTGGGATATAATGCGAATAAATAACGACAGCTCCTATGCTTAACGACACCCGAACACATCTCTAACCTATCACTCCAATCACTACGTAAATTTTAACCTATAACTACCGTTAATTTTAAAGTGGATGGTTAGGTGAATGCATGATGTTTTCACAGAAAACTAAAACCATGCAGTATGCTTGTGCAAATATTTCACTTTACCGTTCAGTATGCCTACGTGCGGGAAAGAGAGTATTTTCTTTTGTTTGAAAACCAAAAAATAAATCCAAACAACAGTCTTGAACACAAAATCAAAGACAAGCAGTACTTTTCCAAACTGATTTCTCTCTTTTGAAAGCAATAAGAAGGGGAAGAATGTCTTTTCCTAAAAGAAAAACAAAAAGCACACTATATGCAAATGCACTCTATTTTTTCAATTTTCTCAAAAAATAAGCAAATCTAACTTAAAACTACCATATTTTTTTATTTTGATTGAGATAATTCTAAATGCATAAGAGACGAAAGAACATGAAGATCTTGAAAGCTTGTAAAGCCAATCAGAGAACCAATGACCAACGCTCAATGATGATAACCTACTCTCAGTCAAAAATTTCCTTTTTTAAAGGAAGGAATAAGAAGTTTACTATGCAAACAAGAAATGAAACCTAGAATCTAATCTAGTGTTCTTCTTCTACTCTATATAATAGAAACAAAAAAAGATCTTGCTAACACCCTAATCTTTTTTGAAAACAAGAAATCCTTTCGTAAACACAACCAACAAGCATAGAAGCAGATGAACAATCAAAAATTCTAATCTATCTTTTAAATTTCTGAATCAAACCAATCTTAAACCATAAAATTTTCAAGCCACAAGCATCAGATTCTATCACACAAGCCTGATAGTGCAGGACTGAAAGCAACACAACTCAAATTTTTACAAAAAAATGAGGAAAAAGGGCCTTGGAATGATGCCTACCTTGCACCGTGCTTCTCAGGTGTTGACAGGGTGGTTCTATCCTAGCACCGCTTCTCACCAACAGGATACAGGCGGTGGCACCACGTGCTTCCCACTCTGTTCAGGCAGTGGCACTGCTCCTCGTACACTACATAGGCACGGTTCCCTGTAGAAGACCAAAACACAAAGAGAACGATAGATCAAGTTAGAAAATGACTACATCAAGGCAAAAAATGCTAGATTGAGTATGGAAACAGAGCATAAAAGGTCGAAATGACTCAAATCTGAACAGATCTGGAAGTTTCAAACCCAAATTGACTAAGTCAAAAAGAAGATCTGACTGAAGAGAGCTGGACAAAGATCTTGGATTGAGACAAGAGTTGAGAACTGAGGAAGATCAGAACAACTGATACATATATCTATTCCCCAGTGGAGTTGCCAGATTTGTTAGCTGGAATATTTCACCTTCTGCGGTCAGTAAGGTGTTCCACTAGTATGAATGGTTCAGATCCAGATCAAATGAAGGAAATAGGTTGAAGACCCTCCCTGGACGTCGTAGATACCTAGAATGTGAGGCTTCGATAGTAACCCTGTGTACCTACAATCAGCTTAAATACGCAAACACATCAAAGCTGCCAGAATATAATCTACTGATCCATGTTAGTGACTAAGGAATCTAACAACATACATGTGAAATGAAACAACAACAATAATGTGCGACAAAAATTAACTTGCATTAAGATAAAAATGGAGAAGTTTACAACCAAGCCTTAGTGTTGACATGCATCTCCATGAAACCAAGCACTCTCATCCCCATAAGCTCTGACTCTATCTCTCTATGCTCTCCAATGGCTTGGGCCAAGTGATCAATCCAACAACATAACAATACCTTAAGAGTTCTCCCCCTCAACCATGGATATGAGCTTGTATCTATAAGGCTCAATGGATAGGGATGGTTGAGAGATTAGTGGATGAGGTGGCCTCTAAGATTCTAGGATGAGGGATATCGAGCTCAACTAACCCACAATGATAGGGATAAGGGAGGAAACGAGGCTCATCATCTAGAAGATTCAAGAAACTTTTGTTTTTCCCTTTTTACCTAGGGTACTGCGTTTCTCCTTCAATGACAAAGCGATTTTGGTAAGAAACGCTTATGGACTAAGGGCCATAAGTGGTGGCACCACTTGTGGACAACAAGGGATAGGCGATGCGAACAAGGTACTTCTCTTGGACAATAGGGAAAGTGCGGTGCTTGGAATTTTCATGAAAGATTGACAAATGGTATGAATTTCCACTACAAGTGCTGGGATTCAGGGCAAGTAGGTATATCAAAGGTCTTATCACATGATGATGACATGATTTTGGTATAACAGGTAGCAATAACGGGTTTGAGACTTGATTCCTTTAGGGTTATCCTTTTGATAGGGATCTGACCATTTATCACCCTTACCATCAATGAAACATGGGGAATTATTGGTGAGTTTCTCAGTCAAGTATTACTTGAAGAAAAGGTAGAAAAATTTTAATTTTTTTTAAGGGAAATTTTAACTTTTCACTCCTTGGACAAGACAAAACCCTTTGGAAGTGCTACGAAGCATTAAATTTTAAACCTTGTTTCACCTAGTGATTTATACACCAACGTATTTTTCATTTCTTAGGTAGCTCGATATTTTAGGGTTTCAAGGTTGAATTTAAATGTTTGGTCATTTGGTAGGTGGCAAGGTGGCTATCCACATAAATGTTCATTTCCCAAAACTGAATGGTCATTAACTTTCGTGCTTATATGGAGACTTGGATATGATATTTTCCACTTCATTATGCTACCTTGTATTATTAAGTTAAATTTCATTGTTGTTTGAGCTTTAACACCTTCATTCACTTGACATTATTCCTCTTACATTGAAGGAAATATAACTAAATAAAGTGGCTAGCCTAGAATTCAAGCTGGAGTTGGAACTGGAAGCTTGACTATTACCAATTTTTCATACAAATTCTCATCTCTCTTTCATATTGAGTGTGGTATTCATTATTTTGCACTTCCCTCTCATCGTGGGATATTCCCTTATTTTACCATTCTTTCTTATGGTGGGCTTATCACTATTACTTTACATTCCTCTCTAACAATGGGATTACCCCCTGTTTCATATACCTCTCTCACCATGGACTTATTGGAACTGGAAGTGATCTCATACACAAATTCACAAATCCCCCATCTCGTAGTTTAAGGCTTCAACCCCTATACACCTAGAATTTCTCATTCCTGTAGGCTCTCTCAATTTTGCATATTACGGTATAATACTTTCAAAAACAACAACACCATTCTATTCCATTATTATGATAAACAGATTTTAATGTTTAACTTCATTGTGAGGGGAGAGATAAGAATAGAGGAATTTTAGTATATTTCTATAAAACTTGTAGTTGAATTATTTCCTTTATTTCTTTATCTGCATCAAAATTTCTTCTCAGATGCCAACTCTTCAAATATTATTCCCATAGAGTTCAATGTCAACATATGCAAAGATATTACAATGTTATATTTATTCACTTAATATTCTTAAGCCCTAAATGTTGCGCACATTCCCCCCTATAGTGTTGCACTTTACCCCATATATTGTGGTGTATTACATATTATTGATGTAGGTTGGGGTCTATTACTTATTATTATACACCTTTGTCTCCTATATATAGGAGGAGTTATTCTCATTTGAGCAAGCATTGTATATTGTCTTGTCTTGGGTACAGAAGTACATTGTGTAAGGAGGTTCCTCCCTTTAAGAGGATTTCTATTTATCTATGTTCTTCATTTTTAAGGTGTGGATTACTCTCTTTTTATCTATTTCTGTTATTTTTATGTTATTTATGGGACTTGGTTGCATAACAAATATTATGCCAAATACCTCAATTAGCCCAACCTTATTTTTGCTATCAATACGACAACAATGGTATGAAATGTTTATAGCTATTTAGATCTATCAATCTATTATTTTTTCTCTTTGATTTTATGTTTAATAAAATGATTTATAGCTATTGTAGATCTATAAATTTGTTATTTTTTCTCTTTGATTTTGTGTTCAAGTAAATGATACAGTGTGAAACAAAGATTTTTGTTTGGAACGTTTTGATTTGGAAATGGAGTGAATTTTACCTTTAAATGTCTAATATAGATGGATATTTAATGTGGCCATGTTGCTGGCAGCAACATATCCCATTTCAGCTGCTAAAATGGGATCCCCATTCATTTACTAAGGTAAACTTTAAGGTTATGTTTTTGTCCCATAGGGCTTTACTCGTAGATACTGTAAGTATTATGTTTTGTCTTTTAATAATTTTTCATCAAAATGTTTTTTTTTTCTTTGCGGATTGCGGGAGCATCATTTTTTCTTGTTATTTGTGCTTCCCCACAACCCCCATTCCCCAATCCACAATGCGGATAGTGAAAATCCTTTTTTTGGAGGTTTCAAAAATGGTTTTTCCACAACCCGCAACCCGCAATTCTAGATTGCAGATATTGAAATTTATTTATTTTTATTGTTTTTTCCTTTCCACGGCTCGCAACCCACAACTGCAAATTGCAGATGGCGGAAAGTATTTTCGCGAATAAAAATTCAATTTTCGGTTCCACTTCCTGCAACCCACAATGTAGATTGTGGGAAGCAGAAACTTAATAAAAGAATAAGATTCCAAAGTTCCTTCCCACAATTCCGCAACCCGCAATGCAGATTGTGGATCGTGGAAGTTAAAAAATCCACTTCTGATTTAAAATATCGTTCCGCATCTGACAACAACGCAATGCAGACTGCAGATTGCGAAAATAAAAAAATGAATAAATTTGTGAAAGTTTATCTCTGTATTTTTAGTTTCTCGCTCTAATCTCAACCATTGATTTTATCAAAATTCATGATGTAGATCTATTTCGTCGTTAAGGCTTGGATTATTTAAAACATTTTAATTTATGAATTGTTCACTATTTTCACCTGCAATTTTTTACTGTGATTTTCTTGTCCAGCCCACCAATCTTTTGGTTTTCAAGGTATCCACGGATAAGTGTTTTGAATTTCTCAAATTATCAACTGTTAAATTCTGTTATTTTATACCATGGGTAAATTCTTAGTTATGGTTCCTAAATTTGGATTGGATTTTACTTCCCAATCCACAAACATGTCCGAAAATACAAGATCTAATACCGCTCTGAATGAGTAGAAGAGTAAGGACCCAAATGCTGGAATCTTCTTTGGCACCAGTGCACAAGTGTCCAAAACCTACCACCTGGATTGGTCCACAATATATGATATTTCCTATAATGACTATTTTTCCCCCCTACCCCATTGGGTTCTATTTTGACACCTATTTTTGATGCCTTAACCCTTCTAGCCACCCCTTCATACCATTATGATCATCCTTAAACCCTCATACTTCAATCATAAAACCTTGAATCTCATCAAATGAAGGTATAATTGTTGCTACTTTTTAATGAATTGAATTTTGTAGTTTTTAAAAGCATTTAAATCAAAATTTTAATAAATTACAGGATTTACTAACTTCCTGTAAACGCTCCAAGGTTTGGATATTGGAAGGATGACTGGGAGAGATTTGAGATATGCAGGAGGATCCTTGATGTCTAAGGATGGATTTATTTCCAAAAACTTCATGAGATATCCCTCACAGGTGTCAAGTCAATGCGGGTCAAAGACGACCACCTGTGCTGCGAGAAAGTATTGATGTATTTGTAACTTTGGAATGTATTAATCCATATATCTTATGTATTATACCCCAATGTTTCTTCTGGGATGTATTTGTAATGTACTTGAGTCATGTCATGCCCTGAGGTTCCTATCGGAAGTTTCTATAATGTAAACAAGTCATGTCAAGTCAAGGTGGGTAACCCTCCTATTGTCTAAGGGTTAAAGTCCCTGCAGCTCCAGGGTACTAGGGTTATTAGACTCACCTAGTGAAGTCGGCCCTAGTTGGGTTTAGTCAAGCCAGGAATTAGTATAAATAGAGATCTATCCTCTCTATTTATCACACACTCACTCACACTAAGTTTTAGCGCATAGCTGAGGAAGAGAAAGACATTGGGGCAAGGAAGAAAGAGGTTACTACTGTCGGGAGATCATCTTACTGTTTTTGGGTTTCACTTTTGGTGCTAATTCCATCTCCAAGGAAGTTGCGGGGTTTTAACCATTTATGGTTTCCCTAAGAAAAAGCATTGTGTTCATTGTCTCTTGTGTTTGATTGTTGTGCTTGTTGTTCTCTCACTAAAGATCCTAATGTTATGCTAGCTTAATGCTAAAAATATAACATGGTATCAAAGCTAACCTGAGAAGAAGACATTGTGCAACTGCAGGAACTAGGGATTCCTACATTGTTGATATCTCTCTGCATATTTTCAACAAAAGAAGGTTTGAATAACTATCCTCCCTATGGTGCATCTTTCTATCGAAACAAATCCAATTTTGAGTTTTTTCAATTTTGGACCCGACACTACTGCTGAAAATTAGGGCTTTTCATAGAAGTGGAATTTTTCAGTGAGCCTAGGATTGGATTGATCTCCTCCCCAAAATAGAAGTTAGGGATCAAAATCAAAGAATTTGGTTGGACATATTTCCAAAAAAACAAAACCCTAATCTGCTCCTGAACGAGCACTGCAAGATTTCAGCTCGAAATCCAGATCCAACATCTTGACCTAGTAAGATATAAATCTTTTGTATTTCCAGTTGAGTTTCTCATTTAAGATGTCTCATCATACCAAGATTGATGAAAAGCGTGAGGGAGCTGATAACTTCTGAACTTGGAAGTATAGGATCTCACTAGTCCTAGAAGAAAATGAGTTGGACTCCTATATCAATGAGGAGGTTCTAGTTCCAGAGGGAGATGAGTCTAAGACCTTACATAAGAAGAAGTTGGTTATGGAAAAGAGGATTATTGCTGATTCTATCAAGGATCACCTCATACCACAGGTGTCCTCCCTCAAGACACCTAACGCTATGTTTGATGCCCTAACCAAATTTTTTGAAGGGAAGAACATCAATCGAAAGATGACTCTAAGGAACCATTTAAAGAATGTAAAGATCTAGAATGAGGAGACCATCCAGTCATACTTCACAAGGGTCTCCCAGATCAAAGAACAGCTGGAAGCAGTAGATGAAGAAGTGGAGAATGCATAAATTGTGATGACAACCTTGAATGGCCTCCCTAGGTCATGGGATTCTTTCATCCAGTGAATCTATGCTAGGAAGAAGTTAGTCAACTTTAGTAGACTACAGGCATAATGTTCACAAGAAGAAGCTCAGATTGCAGCTCAAGAAGAAAATATGGGAAGTGAAGATCAAGCTCTCACTGTACACTCCAAGAAAGGAAGAAGAAGAAGGAGGATTATACAAATTGAAGGGCCATCCAGAACAAGCATTGGTCCATGACATAGTAGAGCCAAATGAACTTTGGCACAGAAGGCTTGCACATGTGCATTACAGAGCACTACCACTTCCAAGCAAAGCTATTGAATGTCTTCTATAAATTCAAGCAACACATGAAGGGGTCTGCAAATGATGTGCGAAAGGAAACAATACAAAGAAGACATTTCCAAGTAGCGAAAGAAAGGAAAAAGAAATCTTGGAAATCATCCACTCCGTTGTATACGAACCAATGTCATCAAGTTCACTAAGAAGGTATGTATACTATGTTTCTTTCATTGATGAATTTTCTAGGAAGACATGGATTTACTTCATGAAGAACAAAGATGAAGTTTTCAGCAAGTTCAAGGAATTCAAAGCCTTGATCGAGAACCACACAGAAAAGAAGATCAAGACCTTTTGATAAGATAATGGCGGAGAATTCACATCAAATGAATTCAAAGACTTATGCAAGGAATTGGGGATTAAGAGGGAGTTATCCACTCCATATAATCCACAACAAAATGGGGTTGTAGAAAGGAAGAATAGAACCATCATGGAAGATGCAAGAGCTATGCTTCATGATCAAGATCTTCCTATGCTTCTATGGGTAGAAGCTGCAAGAACAACGGTGTATGTACAGAACTGTACTCCACATAGAGTACTCGAGAACAACACACCTAAAGAAGTCTTTTTCGGCAAGAAAACAGAAGTCATCCATCTCAGAATATTTGGCTGTCTAGTGTACATACATATTCCAAAAGAGAAGAGAACAAAATTAGATCCTTCAGGAAATAAGGGCATATTTGTGGGATACTTTGAAAGATCGAAGGCTTATAGAATATACTTCCCAGGATTCAAGAAGATCGACATCAGAAGGGATGTAACATTTGATGAAGAAAATCAAGAAGAAGATCGAGAATTTGAAGAACCACAAAGACCTATAGATCCAGTGTCCACCTCAAGAGAAGAATCCTCATAAGAGGAAACCTACTTGGGTATAAGAAATTATCCAAGGTGCGAAAAGATATGGGGCTCCAAAAGAGAATCACGGAGAAAGAAAGAGAACTGGATCTTGCTCTGGATATGTAGCTTTACTATGTGACTTTATCAATGAAGAACCTTCCAATTATGAAGAAGCGGCAGAATGGAAAGAATGGAAGGACACTATCATCAAAGAGTATCAATCGATCAGGAAGAACGATGTTTGGGATTTTGTCCCAAGAACAAAAGGGAAGTCGATTGTAACTTCCAAATGGATCTACAAGATCAAGCATGCTGCAGATGGTAGCATAGAGAAATATATGGAAAGATTCATGGGTCATTGCTTCTCATAGAAACAAGGAATAGATTATGAAGAAACCTTTTCACCTGTATCCAAATACACTTCCATTAGATAAGTACTTTCTCTGGCTACAGTGATGAAATGGAAGATACACCAAATGGATGTCAAGAATGCTTTCTTGAATGGTGTAGTGGAAGAGGAAGTGTACATCAAGCAGCCACTCGGTTTTGAGACACATGACAGGGAGTATCATGTGTGTATATTGAAGAAAGACATGTATGATTTGAAACAAGCACCCAGGACATGGTACGGTAGAATTGACAGCTTTCTATCCGATTTGGGCTTTACCAAAAGTAAAGCAGATTCCAGCCTTTACTACAAGGTTGAAGATGTTAACTTAGTGATTCTCCTACTATATGTAGATGATTTATTTGTAACTGGTATGGATGGGTTGATTACTTATACGAAGAGAAAACTTATTGCCGAGTTCGAAATGAAGGACTTCGGTATGATGCATTATTTTCTGGGCATGGAAGTGTGGCAGGATGCAGATGGAATCTCCCTCAGACAAGGGAAGTATGCAGTAGAGATCCTGAAGAGGTTTGGGATGATGGACTGCAAGGCCATGACCACACCTATGGCATCAAACCTGAACCTGTTGAGTGATGCTTCATCAGAAGCGGTTGATGCTACGATGTATCGTTAGATGATTAGGTCCTTGATGTACCTAATGAACATGAGACTAGATATTTTATTTGTTGTGAACACTTGAGCTAGTTTTTGACAGATCTGAGACATGTTCACTTGATTGCTACAAAGCATATTCTGAGGTGCTTGAGGTGTACAATTGATTATGGGCTCAGGTATGAGGTGAATCAGAAGATTAACCTAGAGGGTTATGTTGATTCATATTGGGTAGGCAGTTCCATTGATAGGAAGAGCACTTCAGGTTGTTTGCTTTAGTATGGGATCAAGTGTGATCTCTTGGTTTAGAAGGAAGAAATCCTGTGTGGCACTGACTACAGCTAAAGTAGAGTATGTTGCAGATTGTTCAGCTAGTTATGAGGCAGTATGGCTGAGGAAGCTACTGTATGATTTATTTGATCTCTAGTTGGATGCTACTTGTATACCTTGTGACAACTAGAGTTGTGTGAAGTTGTCAGAGAATCCAGTGTTCCATGACAAGTCGAAGCATATCGAGATCAAGTATCACTATATCAGGGATATGGTGTAGAGGGGAGCAGTGAAGCTCCAGTATGTTGTGATGGAGGAACATATAGCTATTGTGTTGACAAAGCCATTGGCTAGGGTGAAGTTTGAGTACTTCAGGGAGAAGCTTGGTGTTCTCCAGATAGAGGTTTCCTCCAAGGGGAAATGATGAGACCCAGAGCCATTCTGACATGATGAGGGGATTGGTTCCTTCCATGGTTAGATGTAAGGGTTGAGCCATTCTGTCATGTTGATAGGATTGGTTCCTTCCATGTCAGATATGAGTGCTAAGCCATTCTTATGTGACTATATGATTGGTTCCTACATGATCAGAAGTAAGCGCTGAATGCCATTCTTGGAATGGAGGCACCTAGTCATTTACCAGGAAATCTTAGTCTGGGATTGAGGGCCATTCTGATATGACTGTAGGATTGGTTCCTACATGATTAGATGTGAGTGTAGAGCCCTTTTGACATGCATGCTGGATTGGTTCCTCACATGTATAGATGTAAGTTCAGATCCCTTTCGAACATATATGTTGGATTGGTTCCTCGCATGTGTCAAATGTAAGTGCAGATCCCTTTTGAACATGTATGTTGGATTGGTTCCTTGCATGTGTCAAATGTAAGTGCAGATCCTTTTCAAACATGTATGTTGGATTGGTTCCTGGCATGTGTCGAATGTAAGTGCAGAGCCTTTCTCACATGAATGCTGGCTTGGTTCCTCTCATGGTCACATGTTAGTGCTAGGCCTTTCTGACATGGTGTTGGATGTGTTCCTCTCATGGTCAGATGTAAGTGCTGGGTGGGCCATTGTAACTTAGGGTCAGATATAACCGTTGAATAAGACCTACATGGAGGCTAGGAATACAACCAGTATGAAAAAGGGCTAGCTCTGTAGAAATTCCTGTGATGAGAAGAATCACGAGACAACACCCGTGATGATGATCCAATAGTGATGATGATCCAGATCGAGTGATGACGATCCAGATCCAGTGATGATGATCTATATTGAGTGATGATCCAGATCCAGTGATGATGATCTAGATGCAATGATGATCTAGATCTAGTGATGATGATCCAGATTGAGTGATGATCCAGATTCGATGATGAATATGACTTGAAGATGAAAATGACTTGAAGATTATCAGGACTCGATGATGATCTAGATGATACAGAGAAGAAGAATTGTGCTGATAAATTGTTTCTAGAGAATACCTTCCTAGTTAAGAGGGAGTGTTGATGTATTTGTAACTTCGAAATGTATTCATCTGTATATCTTAGGTATTGTACCTTGATGTTTATTTAGGGATGTATTTGTAATATACTTGAGTCATGTCATGCCCCAAGGTTCCTATAGGAAGTTTCTATAATGTAAACAAGCCATGTCAAGTCAAGGAAGGTAACCCTCCTATTTTCTAAGGGTTAAAATCCCCGCAGTTTCGGGGCACTAGGGTTATTAGAGTCACCTAGTGAATTCGGCCCTAGTTGGGTTTAGTCAAGTCGGCAATTAGTATAAATAGAGAGTTGGCCTCTCTATTTATCACACACTCACTCACATGCAGTTGTAGCGAATAACTAAGGAAGAGAAAGACACTGGGGCAAGGAAGAAAAAGGTTACTACTGTCGAGAGATCATCTTACTGTTTTTGGGTTTCACTTTTCGTGTTGATTCTATCTCTGAGGAAGTTGCGGGGTTTTATCCATTTATGGTTTCCTTAAGGAAAAACAATGTGTTCATTGTCTCTTGTGTTTGATTGATGTGCTTGTTGTTCTCTCAGTTAAATATCCTAATGTTATGCTAGCTTAATGTTAAAAATCTAACAAAAAGCATAAGAACGGGACTGTTTTTATAGTTCAGGGATTTTCTCCTATTTTTGTGGATTAGAGGGTGAGCTCGGGGTTATGGAAAGTTATCATTATGATATGGAGAAATATTGTATCATTTTAGTTTGAAAACAATTAGTATAAATATTGGTATTTTTTATGTAAAGCCATCCAGCAAAATTGAGTGAGACTTTGCATTTTTATTAATAAAGAACTCAGACTTTCAAACAAATTTGCAAGTGTATTTGATGTGGTATTTTTTATGAGATCAATTTAGTTGCTGGTGATTTATAGTTCATTGTGTGTGAGCAGAGCAGTGGAGGGCCCACTCTGCTAAGCCTGCACACCATTTCCTTTTCTATTGCGTTGGTATGTTTTAAATTAATTTCTATAGATGCACATTGTAATCTTATGCATTTCTGATTTTCCTGTAGAAGTATTTTCTTTAGCTATAGATTCTAATTAAATCTGGAAACCACATTCATCAGTACTGTTTTATTTCAATTCAAATGCAACAGAATTTGAGACTGTGTAATCCAGGTAGGGTTTTCTATATATTGCTTAGATCATTGTAGAATTGTTTTAGATTTACTATTCTATTGTTGAAAAACTAAGCACATTGTGAACTTACAGTTGTTGTAAAAGAACTCAACGTTTTATGTCTTCAGCAATAGAATAGCATTATTGTAGTCTTTATAATTTTTACACTTTATGATTTGTGTTTAGATGTGCTTAAGTTAAAAATTGTCATTGCATACATTTCCTGTAAGGGATTTTTGATCATTTTATACTTACAACATTTAATAGCCATAGGTCTTTGAATTACAATATATTTTAAACTAGTGTAGTTCTAATTCCATAGATATATATGCTTCTAAGTCTTAGGATATCGGGTTGACATTTAAAATAGTAAGCTCTAATTTATGACAGTAAATTGAGCCAACATTTGGCATCGCTGTCGGGGAAGCATATTTAGACATAGACATAGGAATTTTTTATCTATTAAAAAAATATTACAAAAACACAGAGCAGAATTTTTTATTTTTTATTTTTTATGTCAAGACAGAGAGATGAAAAAGGAAGATTTATAAAAAAACCCGCAAAAATAGAAACAACTGTTGATACTTTCCAAATGGCTGAGGAAGAAACTTCTAAGAAAGGAGGACTCACTGTAGAACAACGTAGAGAGTATGAAAGAATGGAAATGGAAAAAAAATGAATAGAGATTGCTGAGGAAGAAGTATTTAGAGGACCAACTCTAGAACAACGAAGGGAGTATGAAAGAAGGTTAGAAGCTGAAAACAATGAGAGGGAAGATGATAGAAGTAATGAGAGAGTAGAAGATAGAGGAAATGAAGAAGAATAGGAAACTACCTTTCTATTTCCAATCTTGGATACTAGTATAATCCTAGGAGAAGAGGTAAAAATGAAAAATATTCCACCATCCATTTTACCCAAGTTTTATGGTATGAATTCTGAAGATCCTGACTCATTTTTGTTTGAATTTGATATTTTATGCCGTACTTATGGATATACTGATGATACACATAAGCTTCGCTTATCTCCTGCTACTCTTAAAACTGCTACACTGAAATGGTTCATGGGATTAGGAGAACACACTATCACTAGTTGAGATGACATGAGAAATATTTTACTTAAAAAATATCAAGCATATTGTATATCTAAAGATTCTAAGGATGATATTTTTAATATGTCTCAGCAGGAAGATGAAATTCTAGAAGAATATCTTGAGATATTTTTGTATAATCTACAAAAATCTAAATATACATCTTTAACTTCAGACATCATCAAAACAAACTTCTTGAAAGGTATCCAAGATGAGTATTTTGATGCTCTTAATGTTATGGGGAAAGGATGTGTTTCCTACTTACCTTTTGATGAAATTACAGAGTTATGTTAAAAATATTCAAGACGAAGAGATAGAAAAGGGAAAAGAGATATCACTTCAAAGACAACTAAGTCAGCAACCTAAAGTATAGCAAGAGCTGAATTTGGAAGCTTGTTAGAAGATTTTAAAGCTGATCTTCTAAGTAGTTTAGGGGCACAAGTAGAAGTCTTAAAAAATAAGAAAAGACAAGAACAACAAGATGAACAAGATCAGGCTCTATCAATTTCATGTCTTAAATGTAGGAAGAAACATATGTTGAAAGAATGTCCTTTAAGTACTATTTAGATTTGTGGGTTATGTGCAGAAAATGACAAGACTGATGAATGTTCTAGGTTGAAATAATTACAAGCATCTCGAGTGGAATGAAATCAAAGTATGGAATCTCTTTACTTTCTATCACAAAAAGGACATGGCATCCATGTTTTCCAGGTATGTCTCAAGACCCTATGCAACAATTCTTTCCAAGTTATCAATTTCTTGTTCAAAATATTTGGAATGCACCTAGGCCTTGGAAGACTTGGTCTCCTCAGCCAAACCAAAACCATCATGTGCAAAATTGGAGAGGATATTCCCATGGAAACCAAATATATCAGCAGGACTACCTATAGCCTTAACAAAAATCTTTTGCTTACCCACAATACCAATAGAATCAACCTTCATTTCCTCCATAGCCAAATCCTACTTCTCAACTGACCCAACCTTAACCACTTCAGCTCCCATCTAACCAACCTCCACCTCGACCAACTCAGTTACCAACCCATCCAGTGCCAAATCCTAATAATAGAGTGTAAAAACCCATGTATAATATAGATGAAGGAACAACAGTTTCATACTCAATCCTTCCTATTTCAAATATCCACTTGAGGTCTGGAAAAATATTAGAAAAATAATCCCCTCTTCTCATAGAAGAACAAACGGAAAAAGAGAAAAAATCCAAAAAAATATAATACAGAAAATTTGTAGCTAGACAAACAAACTTAGAAGGATAAAATGATATTACCTCAGACACCTCCTTTTCTAGAAGGGTTAGTTAAGGAAAAAATTTTAGTTTCTCTTCCTGAATTTGATGTCTTAGATGAATTAACAAATGTCTGTGTAAAAATTCCCTTACTGCAAGCTATCAAAGATATCCCAATCTATACAAAAGCAATTAAGGAGTTATGTTTAAACCAGACTGGCAGACAAAAGAAGGACCGACAAACAATTCATGTAATTGGAAACTTAGTAGGCTTAATGTCAAATACTGTTTTTGTTGAGAAATATGTTGATATATGAATTCCAATGGTAATGATAACAATCAACATTTTTTCAATTTCAAAAATCCTAATTGACTTAGGTGCAGTTATTAATGTCGTGACATTGGAAACAATGAAAAATATGGATCTAAAGAACCAGAGGAACAATTAGGTGAAAGAATGAAAGAAGATGAAATACTAATGCTCACATATATTGAAGATGATATAGAAGACCTTGAGGAAACAAGCTCAAAAAAGCCTCAAAGAAGGGTAAGAACCAGAAGCATGGTGAAAGAGGACTTGCAATCCTAGGAAAAAGATAAACATTTTACTACATATGAAAGGAATTCAAGAAAACATAAACATGGACAGAAAAATCAAGAAACAGAAATCAATGATGAGGAATAGCAAAGGCACTATGTATACATACAATCTCTGGAAAATGAAGAGGAAGACCCAATAGGAGAAATTGGGCAAAGTAATGAATAAGTGAACATCATCTTTGATCAGTAAAAACCAGAAAAAATTTGGAGTTAGATGCTCAGACAGTTGAGAAGACTCCATTTGACAAACAAGAGCAAGATGATGGAAACATAGCCATTATTTCTCCTATATTTGAATAAAAAGATAAGGAAGAATTCCTAGTGCAAGAGGCTGACAAATTAAGGAACAAAGATGATGAAATTGGGATGGATACTGTTTCCAAACAGTGTACAGCAGGAAATAAGAAGAAGAACCTATCTAAAAACCATAAGAAGTTTGAAAAGTTAAAACTGTAAATGAAGGAATTAGAATTGGAGAATGAGAGATTAAGGAAAAAGAATAGGAAGCTTAGAGTTTGGAATATCCAAATCTCCAAGTAAGCATACAAATGGTACCAGCAAAAGAGGTCACTCAAAGCCAAGTATGAGCGATTGAAAATTCTTCATGTAGACGAGGTTGGTATTGATGCATGATCTCAAACATGAGAATTATTAGAGGATTGATAGCCATAGGGTAACAACAGTTTTGTGCATTGGAATATGCAGTTTTAGTTTTTAAGGAAACTCCTTATGCATGAGGGAATGCAACACCTTCCTCTTGGGGGAGATGTTGGGTGCTATTTTGACACCTATTTTTGATGCCTTAACCCTTCTAGCCACCCCTTCATACCATTATGATCATCCTTAAACCCTCATACTTCACTAATAAAACCTTGAAGCTCATCAAATGAATGTATAATTGTTTCTACTTTTTAATGAATCGAATTTTGTAGTTTTTAAAAGCATTTAAATCAAATTTTAATAAATTACAGGATTTGCTAACTTCCCGTAAACGCTCCAAGATTTGGATATTTGTAGGATGACTAGGTGAGATTTGAGATATGAAGGAGGATCCTTGATGTCCAAGGATGGATTTATTTCCAAAAAAATCATGAGATAGCCCTCATAGGTGTCAAGTCAATGCAGGTAAAAAACAACCACCTGTGCTGCCAGAAAGCATAAGAATGGGACTGTTTTGATATTTCATGGATTTTCTCCTATTTTTGTGGATCAGAGGGAAATCTCGGGGTTATGGAAAGTTATAATTATGATATGGAGCAATATTGTAGCATTTCAGTTTGAAAACAATTAGTATAAATATTGGTATTTTTCATGTAAAGCCATCCGACAAAACTGAGTGAGACTCTGTGTTTTTATTAATAAAGAACTCAGAATTTCAAACAAATTTCCAAGTGTATTTGTTGTGGTATTTTTTATGAGACCGATTTAGTTTCTGGTGATTTTATAGTTCATTGTGTGTGAGCGGAGCAGTGGAGGGCCCACTCTGCTAAACCTGCACACCATTTCCTTTATTGTTGCGTTGTTATGTTTTAAATTAATTTTTGTAGATGCACATTGTAATCTCTTATGCATTTCTGATTTTCATGTAGAAGTATTTTCTTTAGCTATAGATTCTAATTAAATATGGAAACCACATTCGGCAATACTGTTTTATTTCATTTCAAATGCAAGAGAGTTTGAGACTGTGTAATCCAAGAAGGGTTTGATAAATATTGCTTAGATCATTGTAGAATTGTTTTAGATTTACTATTATGTTGTTGAAAAAATAAACACATTGTGAACTTATAGTTCTTGTAAAATAACTCAGTGGTTTATGTCTTCAGCAATAGAACAACATTATTGTAGTCTTTATGATTTTTACATTTTATGATTTGTGTTTAGATATGCTTAAGTTGAAAATTGTCATTGCATACATTTCATGTAAGGGTTTTTTAGTAATTTTATACTTACGACATTTAAATAGCCATAGGTCTTTGAATTACAATATATTTTAGACCAGTGTAGTTCTAAGTCCATAGATGTTGGATATGCTTCTAAGTCTTAGGATACCGGGTTGACATTTAAAATAGTAAGATATGATTTATGATAGTAAATTGAGCCAACATACCCATGAGTAGTCATCCTCCACCAAAATTCACTGTGGAAATTGAACCCAAGTGATAGAACAATTACACTCACAAAATTGCTAATCAAACATGCAAAATTAACATCAAAGGAGACTAAAATTTGGAGCATAACACTAATATGTATTGAATAAGTGTACAATATCCAACCTTGTGAAGCAATGGCCTGCTGCAATATAGAATTACATGACATATTTGAATGCATAAGGATTCCATTCGAAAGAGTCAAAAAGTAGGCTTACTAAATCTAGTCAAATCCCCAATAGGTGCATAAAGCAGTTTCGAAATCCACTAGGATTCTCACGAATTGGAAAATTCAATTTGGAAAGATAATAAGGGATGTAAAGAAAACTCATACATGATTTTATTATGATAAAATTATGGAGTATGATGTGGTAAAAAAACAAGTCAACTACACCTACTCTAGCTTTCCCTTTTGCCTTAATTCTCAATAAAACAGGCAGCTTTACAGAAAAAGAAGATATGCGCTTTGGAGGATCTAGAATAAATAAGATATGCTAAATATGGTTTCCAATAGGTTTCCCAAGTTCTCATTGACTTAGTTTTAGCAATTCTTGACTTCTATGACATCTAGAAGGAAACTAGCATAGAGTGGAATATAGGAGACTAGGTAATAAGACAAAAATGGTTTAATTAATGTCTAAGGTAGGTAACTATGGGTTGATTATTCTAAAACCCCCACTTAATCCTAAATTTATGAGTAAATATCAGAAAACTATAGGGCCTAGAAACAAGGCTTAGTCACCCTTTACATACTGCATGTCCATTTAACCAAGGAAAGAGGGAAAAACCGAGTCGGAAAATCCTCCGTTAAAAATGGACAGTAAAACAAAATTTGAAAATATTGTCATCAATCATGCTTCACAGCATGATCAGAAATCCCCAGCAGTGATTTGAGATTGCTGAATGTCTTCTCACAAAAAACTTTGGTGAAGATGTCTGCTACTTGTTCTGAAGATGTCATGCACAAGCTGTCTGATGTAGTGCATATGGATCTCAATGTGTTTGGTTCGCTATATCTGAAATGGATCATTGAAGATTCGAATGGTTCTCTAATTATCACAATAGATAATAGTTGAAAACTCTGATTCAAATCCACATTCTCCAAGTAATCCATGCAACCACAAACATTGAGTTGTTGCATTTACAACTCCTCTATACTCTACTTCTGTAGATGAGAGTGTTATGGCACTCTTCTTCTTGCTTGACCAGCTGATTGGTCTTTCTGAAAGCATGAACACATATCTTGATGTGAAATTTCTATCTGTGTTGTCACCTTCCCATTCACTGTTAGTAAACCCAATCAAATCAAGATCAGATTTAGCTTTGTAGAAGATCCCATGAGTTATTGTTCCTTGAACAAAGTTAAGGATCCTTTGAGCTGCTCTCCAATGGATCTCATGATGCTGATCCATGTATCTTGATTCCACACTAACTTCATAATATATATCAGGTTGAGTGTGTGTAAAATAAAGCAAACATCCATTCAACTGCCTATACGGTGTATTATTTACCATAGGAGAAGAACCTGCTTCTTCAAGCTTAACTCCTGAAAGGAAGGGATTCTTGCTTGGCTTGCAATATTTCATGTTGAACTTGTTTAGAAAATATAAGGCATACTTGGCATGATGTAATTTTATTCCATTTTTTAATTGAGCAATTTCGAGACCCAAGAATTGGCTCAACAATCCCAAATCAGTCATAGAAAATGCGTGGATCATTGCATCCTTCAAGGAGGCAATCTCTTTCTTTGAACTTCTTGTAATCAGAATTTCATCCACATACAAGAAAATAATCATCAAAGAACCATGAATCGTCTTAAAATAAACATTAGGATCAGACTTGCATCGAATAAAACTCAATGACAACAGAAATCCATCAATCTTGGCATACCAAGCCATGGGGGCTTGCTTTAACCCATACAATAATTTCTTTAACCTGCACACAAAAGATGGATTAGAAGCAAACCCTTGAGGTTTCTGCATTTAAATATATTTAGTGATATCTCCATTTAGGAAATCATACTTCACATCCATGTGATGTACCTCCCACTGCTTCGAAGTTGCAATGGCTAAAGCTACCCTTATGGAGTCCATCTTTGCCACTGGTGCAAAGGTTTCATTGTATTCAATACCATGTACCTATGATTATCCCTTGGCTACCAATATTTCCTTATACTTCAAAGGTGAACCATCAGCATAAAACTTAGTTTTTAAAACCCACTTACATTGAACTAGCTTCCTCCTTGGGGGAAGATCAACCGGTTCCCAAGTGTTGTTCTTCGAGAGCGAGCTGAATCGTTCTTTCATGGATGTTTTCCATATTGTATCATGTGCTGCATATTCATATGTTTGTGGATCTGACTCAACCATCAGATAGCACTTCTCAGTAGATAAGGGATCTTTCATACACAAGGCACTCTCAAACTGAGATCTAGTCCTCCTAGTGTCACTAGGATTTCTAGCTAGTTCCCCAGCTCCATGAATGGTATTTGCTTCCCATTTTGGTCTTGTATGAATGTCAGGATATGCAATAAAATCATCATTATTAGACATATCATAATCAGCAAACTCATTAGTCTCTCCACTTACAATCAATGGATCTGGTGGTGAAGAAGACTCTCCACCTTCAACTGCTACTAAAGGCTCTTCTTGGAAATGAACACTTATTTCAATGAAAGATTTGTTATTGCTCAATTTTATCAGCTTGTACCCTTTTGAATATTCATAATACCCAAAAAATAGGCACTCTTAGCTGTGGGGCTGCAAATCCTCTCTCTTTTCAATTGGAATTCTATCCCAAGCCTTTGAGCCAAAAATCCTGAAATGGGTCACATATGGATTGTGCCCACTCCAAGCTTCAAAAGGAATCATACCATCAAGATACTTGTGAGGAACCCTATTCTGGATGTAGGATGCACAATTTATAGCCTCATCCAAAAACTTTGGTGATAAATTCTTGGCCTCCATCATGCAGGTTTCCATCTCCTTTAGTGACCTGTTCTTTCTCTCAGCAACACCATTTTTCTGTGGTGTGTAAAGGATCGAATGCTGCATCTGAATACCTGCATATTTACAATCCTGAATGAACTCAGAATTGACATACTCACCACCATTGTCAGATCTGAGGATCTTGAGTTTCCTCCCAGACTGGTTTTCAACCAAGGATTTAAAGACTTTGAAGAGGTCAAAAACTTTAGACTTATGCTTTAGGAAGTAAAACCAACAATATCTGGAAAAGTCATCTATGAAGGTCAGTTCATATTTGTCTTGAATCATGGACATATGAGGAAATGGACCAGCAATGCCACTATGGATCAGCTCAAGAGGTGCAGAGGTTCTCCTGTGACTAGCTCTCTCAAATTTGTGCTCTGGGTGTTTTCCTAGGATACAACCTTGACAGACTCCCTTGTAAAACTTGATCTTTGGTAACCCTATGACCATATATTTTTCACTCAGATTAGAAATATACTTGCAGTTAAGATGGCCAAATATTTCATGCCAAATCTTTATGGACTCATTAGCATGACTCAGAAGAGAAAAGGGGTTTGAGTAGGGTAGAAAATGGGAAAACATGTATACCTTCGAAGTGTGATCAACAACACCTTTTACTATGACTTTACCATTTGAAATATCTATGATTTCAACATCATCAGGGGAGAAGATGACCTTCTTTGGAGACCCTATGTGAGTCATCTGATACACTGACAAGAGATTAGAGGCAAGACCTGGAACATACAACACATTATTGATCTTACCATGGTCAGGATCAATTCTTCCATTCCCTAAACTGTTAGTGAGAGAGTCATCTCCCAAAACTATTGGTGGACCTTTAAACATGTCAAGAGAAGAGAATTCCAATTTTGTCGAAACCATATGTCTAGAAGCTCCAGAGTCTATGATGAAGCTAGGTGAGCTTGATGTGCTAGCAGCCAAAGCATGTACTCTCTCTCTATCCTTTGAATTTGATCCTCCTTCCCTCTTCTTTGAGCAATCATAAAGGGAGATGTTATTCTTCTCCAGGAGTTGGGTCAACATGTTAATTTGCTTCTTCATATAAGAGCTTTTAGGATGATAGCCCTTACTGTAGTATGCGCGCTTGCTCATTTCTCCTTTGTTCTTATTCTTTTGGAAGTTCTTCTTGGAGCCTTAGGGCTCCTCTTGAGACTTGTTCTTGCCTCTCTTTTGCTTAGGAGGATTTTTATCTTTTTTCTTGCTTTTTGAATCCACCCTTGAATCTCTAGAAACAAAATCTTGGTCTTTGGAAGGTTTGATGGTGCCCATCATCACCAACTTATCTTTTTCCTATGTGAGGGATTCCATGAACTCTGCAAGCTTAGGAATCTTCTAGGCTCAAGCTATCAACTTGGTGGCATGGAAGGTGAAAAAAAACAGTGAATATTTAGGGCCAAGCTTTGAGAGTATGGCCAAAACTAGTTGCTCCTCCTTTTAAATCCCATACTTTTTTAGTTGCAAAACAAGGGCTTTAAACTTGGAAAAATAGAGGCTTAAGGATTTGAAGCTGCTGGGACTCAAGGAGATCAGCTCATTCTTGATTTGATGTCCTATCATCTCATCTATCTTACCAAAAATATCTACAAGCTTCTCCCACACTTTATTAGGTGATTTCAATCCATCAAGATGGAAAAGGAGGTCTCTTGAAATGCTCAGACACAAAATACCATAGGCCTCATCCCTCCTGTTGTGCCATTTTATTTTCTCTGCAGATACATTGGGATCTACCTCAGTTGCCATAGTAACCCTGTAGAGACATTTTTCTCTCAACAATATCTCCCTCTTAGCTTTCCATTCAAATAAATTAAATGGAGTCAAGATGATCTTTTGAGATTGGTCCATAGCTCATAAATTGTGCCCTTTAGTCAGCAGAATATGCTCCCAGTCAAGATGTTGAACCTGCAATAGAAATATGGAAGGAGATAAATCGATATACAAAGGATATTATACCATGTGGAAATTGAACCCAATTGATAGAACAATTACACTCAGAAAATTTCTAATCAAACATGCAAAATTAACATCAAAGGAGACTGAAATTTGGAGCATAACACTAATCTGTATTGAATAAGAGTACAATTAAAAACCGTGTGAAGTAATACTCTGTTACAATATATAATTACTTGAGATATTCAAATGCATAAGGATTCCATTCGAAATAGTTAAAAAGTAGGCTTACTAAATCTAGTCAAATCCCCCATAGGTGCATAAAGCAGTTTCCAAATCCACTATGATGCTCACAAATTGGAAAAGTCAAGTAGGAAAGCTGATAAGGGATGGAAAGACAAATCATACATGCTTTTATTATGAGAAAAATATGGAAGATGATGTGGGGGAAAAACAAGTCAACTACACCTAGTCTAGCTTTCCCTTTTGCCTCAATTCTCAATAAAATAGGCATCTTTACAGAAAAATAAGATACGCACTTACGATGATTTGGAATAAAGTAGACATGCTAAATATGGTTTCCAAAAGGTTTCCAAAGTGCTCCATGACTCAGTTCTATCAAGTGTTGACTTCTATGACATGTAGAAGGAAACTAGCATAGAGTGGAATCTAGGAGACTAGGTAATAAGACAAAAATGATTTAATTAATGTCTAAGGTNTAAAATTCACAATTCTGAGCTACATTGTATTGTGGCTATACCTCCTTCGATTCCATACACAGACCCGGTCAAGTGGGCGCTTAACCATGCAAACCCTAAAGAATGGTATTTTGAGGACCATGCTGTGACCCAATTAGCATCCTTTCATCCTGAGATATTTGAAAAATCATACATTCTTGGCCTTCCATAATAGTTGCTAAATGCCCAATTCCTTGAAGCATCCATAACCCACTTTAACTTTGAAGAAATGATAAAATCTTGGATGGACAACCCTATAGATTTCGTCCCTACCTTATTTCCTGGTTTATAAATCCTACCTTATTTCCTGGTTTAAGGAGCCATTTTCTTTGATAGATGCCATATTTTATAGGTTGTAAAGATTAACCAATTGCACTGCATTTAAATCTGAATGGTCTCCCATAGATCACCATATATTGACTACAGGGAAATCGTTCAATTGAGCGCAAATTCTCTTAGTTTTTTTTAAGGAAGAAATTGAGAAGTATCAGAAGAACCTGACGTCTAGGAAGCCTTCATTCTATTTATGAGGGTATGTAATGGACATATTCTGAGCAACATCTCCATTTCTGGAAATGGGGTGGAAGTGGATCAGGAATTCACCTCTAGTTCATATATTCTACTCACCATATATTGACTACAGGGAAATCATTCAATTGGGCGCAAATTCTCTTAGTTGTTTTGAAGAAAGAAATTGAGAAATATCAAAAGAACCTGATGTCTACGAAGCCTTCATTCTATTTATCAGGGTATGTAAAGGACATCTTCTAAGCAACATCTCCATTACTGGAAATGGGGTGGAAGTGAACTAGGATTTCACCTCCATTTCATATATTCTTCTCATCTTTATGGGAGGACAATTTTGTACCTCAAATTTATGAAATTTGTGACCACTTCATTGGGTCAATTTATCAAAATATATTCAAAGGGGATGCCCCCACTTTCTTAGAAAGGTCCAGAGCACTAATATCCATCATGGGGGATTGGTATGTAAGGGAATATTTCACCTACATCCATATTTTAGGAAGCAACATAGTACACATGCTGCCAATGATAGTTCCAGATAGAATGGTGCTTTAGAAGATATCATTCCAAACTGTCATCGATGGGGTCTTCCCAAAGCTCTCATCAGCCAAGAGGAAGCATTTGCCAAAGTTTCCACTTAATTTGGGATTCTTGACTCTTCATAATTCCACACATGATTCCATTCTTGGCAAGGTAATTGCTGAAATAAACCTAGGAGAAGCACCTAAAAGGATGTATGATCCTAAGGCATTCTTGGAAAATGATTTTGTGTAGGAACATATGAAGATCACCTATATCCATCAGGAACTCCCTCATGATTCTATTTATAGAGGTACCAATGATTTTTTAGAGGTGGTGAGCATGATTCCCACATCTCAGAGAAAACCTTTATCTTCCAATATCAAAAATAGCTGAAAACCAATGTGTTACACTTCAAGAAGCTCAAGCTGACAGTGGAAAAAAATCTATAGAAGAAAAAAATAGAAAAGAAAGAGAAAGAGTCATTAGCCAAATATTCATATGATCTTGCTGGGAAATCAAAAGATAAAGATAAATCTATTGTTGAAGGACCTACAAGAATGAAACCTTCATCAACACTTCAGGCCTTGCATATATCATCAGAGTTAAAGAATAGTTTAGAAAAGCTCACCTCAGAAGTGCAGGCACAAGCATAAATGGTTGAACCACAAGCAAAGAGGAAGAAATTTCAAGAGGCCACTACACAGGTGCAAATATAGGCAGTGGTTGTAAATGCACAACCTCTACCATAGGACGTTCAAATGGTAAAACATCCATTTCTATCATAAAAACCAATTCTCTAGGTCTATCCAATCCAACAAGTCGATCCACTTCGTGCAACAAATATTGAAGTACATTTTATCAAGAGTGACCTTGAGGAGGATATTTCTCCTTATACCTATGTTTGTCGTGTTACCATTCTTACCAGTATATCATCAACCATTACAACCACCCAGTTAGCTAGGAATGTTTTTGAGACTATGTTTCACCACCACACTTTCTTTAAAATTAATTTATCCCACATTCTTTCTTCTACTAATTGTACACATTCCATGTCATTAGTACCAATGCCCATTTATACTCCATTTTCCATTCCCTATTACTCACAAACCCATTCTTTAGTTTCATAACATGATAGTTATTCTATTCCACAACTTCCTCCCCTGAATCCATCACATATGTCCCCACTTCCATATCTTCACCCCATGCATCTAGTTTTTCCACACCTTCAAATACCATCCCCTCCATCAGTATGCATATTCCTATCCTTTAAACTCCCCAACCTACACCCATATTTGTAATTATTGAAGGAACCATCTCGACAACAAAAGAGATGGATTATTTTTGTGAAGATGTTGTAGTCTCCTTGGGGAAACATTTTTGGAGTATAAAAGAGAAGGGAGTGGTCAAAAAATGATCAAAGATATCCAAGGAAGGAACCTTCCAATAAGTTTCAGTACCGAACTAGGTTATTTGGAAGAGGGACACTACTGATGTCAAATAAGAAGTCCTAGAAACTATAGCTACCATGGGAGCTTTCACTGGGACAAACTTTGGTTCATTTTTGTTGGTTTTCAAGCCTGATCTTCCACATTCAGAGATATTATTTAGTTGTGTTTGTACCCCAGGTATATTGCACACTCATTCCCCCTTCTTTGCTGCCCAACAGTTTTGTAGACCCATGGTATTGGGTTAACTGTAGTATTTTCCCATGGTACTTTTCCCCTATAAAAGAAAGGATTGTAAAACGACTGTGTATGGAATTATAACATTGTAAACAATCTGTGTGATTGTATGAGAGAGACTATGAGAGTGTAAAGGGGAAGTGCAATGGTTTTGATGTATGTTGTATCCCTTCATATTTCTTGATTGTAATAAAAGGACTGGTAATTTCTTTGTGGACCCAGGCCATCGTTTGGGTGATCCACGTTATATCTATGTCCCTCTGTAATGTGTTTAATGTGTTTTGCATATTGTTTAATGATTTAACTATATATATGTTATTGCTATGCGGTCCTATTTTCTAACAAGTTTCCCTGCTGAATAAACAAGTGGAGGAAAAGGAGAAGGAATTATAGAAATTCAAATAGGACCAAGCACAGACCAATGCTCAACATCAACAAGAACTACAAGACCTGAGAGATGAATATGAAGGGAATCTAAAGCATCTTCAAGGACAAAATGATCACCTCAAGCAACAACTAGAAAAATAAGAAGGGATGAATGACGAGCATGCTTTTTAAATTTGCACTCTTAAGAAGCAACTCAAAGACCTCCAACTTGTATCTGTCACTTCTTCATTCTCCAAGTTTATAGAAGAAGAATTCAAGCAACTAGCATATAGAATTCATGATAATTTGTATCATGGGATGGTTGGTATATTTGATGGATTCAATGAAATGTAGGAAACATATAATGTATTTCAGCGCCATTCATACATCCTCCATGATCACAACAGAAGGTGAAATGAAGAAACAAGGGATTTTGATACCTTAGCCGACTGGAAAAAGTATAACAAGGAAAAACCTGATGATTTTCCAGTTTTGGACAAGGGTAAAATCAAGAGAATACATGTGTCAATTGAAACATGGGATAGTGTTTGTGACCTCTTGGATTCCATCATTAAATATGGACAGGTGTCCTACAAAAGGAGATGGGTTGCTTCAAAAACCTTTCTAGGTTTTCTAGATCCACGATTATTGGATCCAATAGATGAGGCCATGCCTATGAATCCCTATATGGAGAATATCGAAAGTGATTTTTCGAAAGACAAGGAGCGGATCTAGGACATTAGTCAACTTCACTTAGACGAGATCAAGGAATGGACCGCGGCTCCTATCACCTCACAGATGAGGATTGACCTATTCCTCCAAGAGTGTGCAAAGATCAAGAAGAAAAAAATATGATCTCTCATTTGCAAAGTTGGGTTGCACTTGTAACATGCCCAATATCACGACATTCAGGATTTTTTGGATGCATTTTCCAAGTGGCAGTATGCCCTTGGAAAATCCTAATTTTTAATATCTTGTAATCCCACATATTGGGAATATTTTTCTCTTTGTAAATATTGTAATCATTATATAAAGGGAAGCGCATGTCTCCGAAGAGGGGGGGCTAGGGGATTAATTATAAGAGAACAATAGGAGAAGGGACTGCCAAGGACATACGAGGAAAGCTATGTAATTTTGGCAAGGTTGTAATTTGTTACAATTTAATATAAGTTACACAATTTCTTATGTTAAGTTTTTGGTTATTCATCAAATTTGTTCCACAAATTTTAGTCATTCTTCTATCTTTCTGACAGATTGATCACATGTTGCTTATTTACTACACATGCTAATTTATGTACTGATGTTTCATTACACTATTAACATGTTAAATTGTCATTGAATGAATTTTTTTATTTAATTCATATGCCATTTTAAGCAACTATTGAACAATTATTTGTCCCTAATGCTGATTTTTCAATTGGTATTGCGTGAAAAAACAATTATGCACGTCTAATTACATTGAATAAAGCATTACAATTTTCATTGTTCAGTTTCATTCAAGGTTTTAATTGAGGGAACATGCTTGATCTATATTTCTACATATTGGTTTATCATTCCTCTGTCATTATTCAAGCATAATAATTGTTCTATTTAAAGTTATATACAATCACTATCTGAGTTTCCTCAGATAGTTTAGTTTAGTCTCTAGTTACTTCAAAACTTCCCCAGACCTTCCTTAGAGGAAGAGCAGGTCCATTTGGATCTGAAACACCCTTGTTCCAGTGGAGCCCTTGTATTCATAGGATTTAGTCATCCCAAAAAACTTGGGGTAGAATCATTTCTGCATGGGATCGATTTCAAGCCTTTTTTGTTGGACTATTTCCTTGTGTTGATTTCCTATAGATTATCCAACAAACTACAAGCCCAGGCCATCAAAAAATGGTGCTAGAAGGAGGTCCATAGTTAAATATTCTAAGAAATAACCCGATTAAACCTCCTCCTCCAATACAACCAATTATTACTAAAATCCATATCCAAGCTTCTACGTCTATATCTCAGCTTGTATAAATTTAGAAAAAAGTCCCAGTTACCTCTGTCCTAGAACAACTTAATAGAAGACTAGAATTCCTCTTTGTATCACCAACTAGGGGAGCCCTCACCCTCAAACAATTTAGAAAATGTACCCAAGATATAACTTTGAGGGTAGAGAATAGGACTGAAACAGTTAGAATCCTCAGAGACGCTTTTTCCTTACCTCTTTCAACTAATAAATTTCATGTTAATATGAGCAATCAAAAAAATATTGAAGAAGGAGAAGATCCTAAGATCCAAATAGATCAATTGTTTGAACAAGTAGAACAACCTCAAACAAATATTCATCCCAACATATAGTATGGTGGACCACCACCTACACCACCTGCTTTGTCTTCATCAACATCTCAGGATTCCTCATATAGTAAAACAACCTGAGATCCTTCTTCACCCGAAGAAGCTCCAATGGTTGAGAAACTAGTTAGACCCTAGCTAGACCAGGATGTAGTCTTTGTCCCTGGGAAACAACACAAATTTCGTGATAATCCTGAGAAGTGGATCGCAAAGTTTAATCTAGATGAGAGATTCCTTGTTGAGGACCACATTAAAACATTTATGCAAGTCGTTCGGTTAATAAATGTAGTACATGAAGATTTATTATGTGTATTATTTCCATATTTGTTTGAAAGGCAAGCTTCCACTTGGTATTTTTCCTTGGAGTCTGGAACTATCAACTCATGGGATGAGTTTGAGAAGATGTTTCTCAAAACAATTGGGGATGATGATACCCCTGAAGACGTTGTCATGCACTTTTCCTCTCTTAGGATAAAGGAAAAAGAGAGAGTCAAGGACATTATCCATAGGTTTTCCTGTTTGAAAAATAGGGTTCCTACTAGTTTTCTTCCTGTGAAAGAGCTATTGGTAGCTTATTACATTAAGGGTTTACCTACTCCAATCACTATGTGGGTAAAAAGGGCACACAAAAATACTCTTTAATAATTTTTTTGAGAAGCTATCTTAGTAGAGAAATACATGTTTTGCCTGAAAGACAATCATGATGTATCATCACACCAGCCTTCCACGTCTAGAAGAAGGCAAGAAAAAATTCTCAAACCCGAAACAACCAAATACCCTTACTACATGGACAACATGAAGAATCTATTGAAAAATATTTCAAATGACATGGTAGATATCAAGAGAACCACTAATGAAAATAAGGTAAATAATAGAGGTATGGCGGGGCCATCTTTCAGGAGACCTTACGAGACTCCCCAGAATCAACCTCCTCCAAAACCTAAAGAAAAATTGAACTCTAATGATTTTTAATCTATCTTTAAGGCCATAACTTATGGACCCAAAAATACCCATGATGACAGTAGAGATAGCTCACAAGAAGCTATAGATTCTATACCTCCTAATGACGAACGTGATCAGCACATGAATACTATTAACTATTTTTCAGAACTCCACATGGAAGAAGAAGAAGATGAATCTGAAGCCATATTTGATCCACAAAAATCCTATAAGACTAGGATAAAAGGCCATACATCGTAGGAAACTCCACCATTAAATTCCACTTCAAATGCAGGTAAAACAACAACTCCAAAATAAAAGGGAATTCCTAATGTTGAGTACAATTTGGTAGATGATTTGAAAAATGCCAAAGAAAATATTTCTTTATTTAAACTTCTTAAAATACCATCTATAAGGGAAAATTTACCTAAAAAAATGATTTTAAATCAATCAAGAGAAGTTCAAAACAATAATCTGGAAATTTGTACAAAGCTTGACAGTCAGAAGCATAGTATGAAAACGGCCCCTCCTTTCCTACTCACTTTTGAAATTTTCAATAGGAACGTCCACAATTGTTTGATTTATTCGTGAGCTTCATCCAATGTCATGCCAACATCTGTGTGTGTAAAATTAAATGGAACATGGGAACCTTCTCCCACCCAAATAGTCCAACTGGATAGATCCAGAGTTAAGGTGGTGGGTGAACTAAAAAATGTCCTAGCGACATTTTCTGTAGATCCTAGGATTCATCAAACAATTGAAATTGTTGTAGCATATATCCCTGAAACTTATGGAATGTGGATGAGTAGTGATTGGTCAGAGAATATCAAGGGATACTTTGCTATTGTCTGGTCACATTTGTGGCCCCCTTACAATGGCAGACCAAATCAGATCAAAATTTTTAGGGAACCTTTTATGAAGCAAACAGTCACACATATTAATGACCCCAGTGAACCTGTTAATTTCTTCACCTCAACCATCGAACATTACACCTTTTACTCTTTCATTGGGATTTTTCCTAATGATACCTCCCCCATTGAGGATGTTGATCAATTGTAAGAAATCAATAATTGCAAAATTGTTCCAATTATTGGTGATATTGTCCATAATGTATATAATGTTAATACAAATTTTAGGTTAGATTTATTTTATTGGACTTTTTTTTTATGGATATAAATCCAAGGATGGTGCTCGTGCAGGTTCTATATTGATGGATCCAAAAGGCACCAAACTAATTATTTCTTTCCAACTTGAATTTGATTGCACAAACTATATTGTTGAATATGAGGATCTTGTATAGGGACTCAGGAAAGTGATAGATCTTAGTGCTCATGTGATAGAATGCTATGGTGATTCTGAGATCATATCCAAGTAAGTAACGAACAAGATCCATTATTTTTCCCCACATTTTCTTAATTATCATAAACTAGTTAGGGACCTGACTAATTCCTTTAGGGATTTTAATATTAAATTTGTCCCTAGCTCACAAAAATTTGATGTATATCTTTTATCCAATACCACATCTAGGCTCATTCACCCAGAAGGTATGTCCCCTCACACATTTTCCATTGAATTGATGTACAAAAACTATATTCCCGATAACCTGACAAGTTGGAAATTTTTTTATGATGACCTTAATATTTTCGACTTCTTAATAGCCCAAGATACTTTTAAGGACGTAGCCATGGATGAGGTTGAACATGATAAGTATTTATCTGACCATAATATTCCTTCCAACCTAATCCCCAAGTAACTTTTCAACTTAGAGAAGTAGTATGACTTACAAGACAAATTTAAAGGTAACCCATACTGCAAGACACACAGTTCTTCCCTCAATTTTAAAACTCTCAACCTTGGAAATGAAAAGAACCATCAACTTATCAACATAGGGGTCAGTTGCTCCCTAGAGTAAGAAAATGATTTAGTTAAACTCTATAGAGAATTCAAATATGTGTTTGCATGGAATTATGATGATTTCAAAACCTTTTCCTCCTCTACCATGCAACACAACACACCTTTAAAGCCTGACATAAAACCCTAACAACAAAAGTTGGGAAAAATGCATCCTAGTCTTAAACCATCCATCTTGAGAAACTATTAAAATCCATTATTATTTTTCCATCCAGACACACACAGTGGATCTCCAACTTAGTCCCTACCCACAAGAAGAGTGGGTAAATCAGATTGTGTGTGGGTTTCCACAATTTAAACAAAGCATCTGAAAAAGACAATTACCTTGTTCCTTCAATGGAATAGATATTACAAAGGGTTCCAGGTGCAAGAAATGTTTTCTTTGTTGGATGGTTTCTCTGGTTATAATCAGGTGTTGGTCACATCCTTCTATCAACTTAAGACTTATTTCAAAACACCTTGGGGTACATTTTCCTACAGGAGAATTCCCTTCAAACTGATCAAGGCTGGTACAACATTCCAAAGAGATATGGACATAGATTTTAGAGGTTTGATGATAAATTTTGTTTTCTATTATTTGGATGATATAACTATTTATTCAAAGAAACGACATGATCATTTTCTTTCATTAAGACATGTTTTTGAGATATGTATAAAGTATGGGATTTCTCTAAATCTGAAGATGTCAATTCTTGTGGTAACCGAAGGTAATCCTCTAGTTTTTATTGTTTCTAAGGATGGAATGATAATTGACCCTGAAATAACATATGCCATCATGAAAATTGGACTCCCGATTTCAAAGAAGGTCGTGCAATATTTTCTGGGTAAGATAAACTTTGTTATGAGGTTTGTACCAAATTTTGCACAGATTGTCAGGCCATTGCAGGATCTAATTTAAAAATATTTTTTGTTTAAATGTCCTCATGTGAAGAAGGATGAATTTATGAAGATTAGAAAAGCTATTATGTATTCTCCTGCATTAATGTCCCCATATTTTGATAAGGATTTTATTTTGTACACGTTTGCCACTTATTTTATTTATGTTGTTGTTTTGACTCAGAAACAGACAGAGGACACAAAGATCGCTATTTAATTTATGATCTCAACATTCAAAGTGGATGAACTAAAGTATACACATATCTATAAACAAGCGTATGCTGTTTATAAATATGTCAAAAATTTTAGGCCTTATATGTTGAAATCTAAAACAAAGGTGGTCATCCCCTATGAGGTTATAAGAAATGTTTTCGTTGAGAATGAGTTAGGGGAGAACCAAGCCCATTAGATGACTGTGCTTCAAGAATATGATTTGGATATTAATCCTACAAATATTGTCAAAGGGAAATGCTTTTGTTTGCTGAAATCCCAATCAAACGAACCAGAGCAGGAACAACAGTTGATTCAAGAAGATGACATGTATATTGACACAATTAATGTCATTTCTTCTCCATCTTCCAAATGATATGATGATATTATGTTTTACGTTAATCATGGGTATGCTCCTCCAACCCAATATTTTAAGAAGCATATGAATTTGACGTTAAAAGAAGAACCTTACCAATTCATTGATAATGTGCTTTTTCATAAAAATTATGATGGTGTTTTACTCAAGTTCTTAGAAAGATCAAAAGCTGACAATATTCTGTTTGAAATGCATGCAGGACCTATAGGAGGACATTTTTTACGTGAAAAAATTGCACATAAGGTTTTTAGATATGGTTAATACTAGCCTACACTATTTAAATATGCACATACCTTTGTCTGAAAGTGTGAGGCCTACCAGAGATGTGCTAGTAAGCTTAAAAATCCAACCTTTCCCCTCCATCATGTTACTATCCAGTTTCCATTTCAGCAATGGCCACTAGATTTGTTGGCCCTATTACTCCTCCCTCTTATATGGAGCACAAGTACATTTTGACTACAACAAACTACTTTACTAGGTGGGTAGAAGCAATTCCCCTCAGAGTTGCTAATACAATATCAATTATATATATTTTTAGAGAGTAATATTGTCACCAGGTTCGGAGTTCCTGACTCTCTGGTATTTGATAACGCATCATATTTTAAAATCCCATTAATATTACAGAATATTCCCTTAAAAATGGATCAAAGTGAAGTATTATAAAAAATATTACCCCCAATGGAATGGATTAGCAGAATCTTCCAATAAAAAATATGATCAACATTTTAAAGAAAATTGTGGCCACACACCACAAGGACTGGATCACTAAGCTCTTCAATGCCCTATGGGAAGATCGTATTAGTTCCAGAGTTTCCATTGGAAAATCATCTTACTTACTTATTTATTGCAAGGAATATGTCCTACCATCAAACCTCCTCCTTCCATCATTACAGATAGCACAATCTCTCTCAAAGGATGATGAATCCTCTCCTCCTTAGAATCGAATTGACACATTGATTGAAGTAGAAGAGGAGAGGTAGAAATCCAGAAACAAATTGTATCAACATCAGCCATTGGTTAAGAGGTGGTTTGATGAGAAATATTCAACCGCTTGACTTTCAGGTTGGGGATCTAGTACTAAAATGGGACAAACCCCACAAAGAAAATAATGATTATACAAAATCTCAACATATGTGGTTAGGGACATTCACTATTACATAAATGATTGGCCCTGGTACTATCTGATTTTAGACATTGGAAGGTTTTTCTAAGGCCTATCCAGTGAACATCCATCTCCTCAAAAATTACTTTGTTTAAGGTAAGCATTTCTTATCTGTACATAGGTGTGTGTCCTTTGATTGGTTTTTATGGTTTGTTTTGTTTTTTATTGATTTTTTCTTTGTTTTAATTTTTAAAAAATATGATATTGATGTAGAAATTGGTTACAGTAGGTGTTCAATTCATCTCCAATATTTTTCATTGAGATATTTCAAGTTGGATATGTCAGAAAATGTTTACTTGGTTTATTTCTGAAATAGTGCCTTCATTGGAATACAATCTAATATTTATGCCAATTCTTCAAAATTGAGTCTTTCCTTGTTGAAATCACTATCTGTACAAACTCTCATGATGATGATTGAAATTTTAGGGGTATTTTGGTATTCATGTCATATGCTTCCTTGGTGATTCGTAGTAAATATTTACAGCCTCCTCAACCTCTGTTCTTTTTGGGTCTCACCTTGATCACCTTAAAACTGAATAAAATCACTTAAATAAATGCAAATTGCAAGATAGGGGGTCTTATTACAAGCCATACTATCATGTTCATATACATTCTCAGTGAATGCCATTATTTCTAGATGGTTACTAAGCCAGGGTAATGTGGCTTGCACTTTGCATTTGTGAAAAACTTTGTTTTTCTTTTATTTTAAGTGCAACTTGTTGTATTCAAGGAAAGAGGGTCTTATCAAAATCCAACTTGACCATGTTCATGGGTCCTATTTTGGACTAGAATTACTGATAGGTGGTTTCCAAGCCATGGTAATTTCTTTTGGTGCAAAAACTAAAATACAAGGAGTCTCCTGACAGAGATGGCTTGTTCAGTTTCCAAGTAGGATTTGTGTGTGGCATTGCACCTTACTAGGGTAGTGGTCTTGGTTCAACTAAGTTGTTGTGTTTTTTTCTCAATGGAAATGAGTCTTCGGATTTATTATCCTCCGTTGTATAAACTGTCCTATTAGACTATATTTATCTAGCTTAGCAGTCATTTAGTTGTTATTGGGTCCACTTGGACCAATGGGGCCACATGTACCAGGCACTAGAGTGTGGGGAAAAAAAATAGAAGCCAAATGAAGCTGATTGCACATTCATGAATCCATGTATGCACCTTCTAGACCAATCCCTACAATTTAGGAGCCACTTGGAGTGTTGGCACTAACCTCCTTCAGTTGTTGGCAGTTGGTGACTAGTCAAGGTAAGTTATGCTCTAGTTACATTTAGTTAGATGTCGTCCAGTTCAGTTAGCACCAGTCTTGCATGGATGCATGTGGGAAGGTTCCTATTGTCACCTAATTCTCACCTACCACATCAGTTTGACTAGTTTAACTGATTATGACTGATTGATAGACTGAATTAGACAACTGGAGTTGATCTAGTGAACTCCGATAGTGATTTAGACACTCCTAGCTAGCCATGCAGTTAAATTGAGTTGGTGATTTGAATCCTATCCACATGATTCAAATTCTCCTTTATGTAACACTGTTGTATACCACTAGGATTAATGAAGTTTTTATTGTAATTATACTGATCAATACTTGCCTGTTTCCTATGATATTTGTTTTGTTCAGTGGGTATTATTCATTCCTTTACACTGCATAATAATTAAAATCTAATGGCACTCATTTACCGAAGATCAATGGCACATTAATTCTAATATTGTAATAGATACTCCTTATGCAAGCTTTGAGTCTATCCAATATCCATTGTACACCACAAGCAGTTGGGTTTCCACATAAGTCCTGCAAAGTGTGCATTGCTAACTCTATATTCATTCAGAGAATTCTCTATGGGTCTGATGAACCCTGAGAAAGTGTACAAGACGAGATGGAAGGCTTCATTCTGGCATAGTGCTAATTGTTTTTTTTGCATTGTTTTCTTACAGGTTCTATGTAGCTTGATTGAATAAATTGACTAGTCAAAAAGATAATTGATGGAGAATCAATATTTCTTACTTCGGATTCTAACACACTTCAACTATGTTGATTGGAGGGAAGGTATGCAGGTATCCTTATGCAAGCTTGTACTATACAGGATGACAATGGGCTGAGAGACTAGGCCTCATCATCCTAGTGAGAAAACAAATTCTTGAACTGGTTGGATGAAGCATTTGGCTTCCTTTGTGCTCACATCTCCAGATACCTCCTCTTCCATATTGAGGGGTTGAAGACTCCCAAATAATCTTAGGAGAAGCTTGAATTCTTGTTTGGAAAAAAATATGAGCTTTAATGACACATTCTAGAGAATGAGCTAATATCATTGCATCCTAGTAGTCTCGAGACCATAGAACATTTTTTTACTAAATTCAAGCCTCTTGCACTATAATGTAAGCAATGTGTAATAGAGAGAAAGGATGGTATCTTGTGCTCTATGTACTCATCAAACTTCTTTCTGAGTATTATGTATTTGTATCTACCTTCTATTATGAAAATATTCCATTCCCACTTGGAAGATTCCTTCACTTGATAGCTTTTTCGAGTCTTTAATACAGGATCAGGACAAATTGTTCTAAATGGGAGTCCTCCAAACTTCCAAGAACCAAGATCTTCTGATGTCAGACTCTACCAATGAGAAAGCTAAAGGGAAGCATAAGGAGAAGGAACCTAAATCATATGATTCAAAACCAAAAGAGATTCAGAAGTCTTCCGAAAGAGATTCATGCTCCAAGAGAAAGACTAAGTGTCCTTATTGTATGAGGGATTTCATCTAGAAATTCAGTGCATGAAGAAGACCCTCGACCTGCTGAAAACTCTCCTTGTACAGAACAATATTTCCCTTCCACAAAGTGCAGAGATGTTTGATGATGGAGATAATACTAAATAATATGAGAGATACTGTAATACCCAATTTTAACCCCACTTGCATTAAAGTAGATAGGATACATATGTTGTAAATAATATTGCTGCGGAGCTAAAGGCCAACGCCCCACCATATATTTGTTTATGTTGTGTTTCTAATTAGGAATGGTCACTGATGGTATATCGGGACATGCGACATATATTTAATTATGGCATCATGTAAACACGCATTTTAATTAAATAAACCAACTAGCTATGTTCGTAGCAACTAAATTGAGAAGGGGCATGATTCCAAAGGATAAGGAAAGGGGGATGTGGAACATTGAGTCACATGGGGGGAAGCTATGTGTCACCACCACCTTGGTTATTCCTTTTTGTTAGTTGAGGCAGTGATTGGCTGGCAGGAAGACCACTACTACACCCATGCTTGCTCTCCTCTCCACAACGTAAGGACCGTTCTGCCCACTCCCTCGAATCATGGCTATTTGTCTTCCTCATGCAGGGCATGGATAAAATTTTTTACCATCCGTTGTGTTTGGGGTTCACCTCCCCTCTACAGTGCTAATTTTCGGTCTGTATTTCTGTTCTTTCCATCCACATAGAGAACCAACTTCTTCCTCCACGCATTGGGACTATTTATTATTTTTCATCCATCATAGTGGAGCGTGAGCGGAAGTTATTGGGATTTTTCCCACTGATTGATGGGTGCGGTTTTCCCCACGCAGTGTTGACTTAGTTACCTTTATAATGCAGCATTGGTATAAGATCACGGTGATTTTTCCTGTGAATCCACACTGAGCTGTGAATGTTGGTCGTGTCTTTTTACCATTTTCTAGTCTATGTGAGTCTGACAGCAATGGTATTGAAGATTGGTTTGCTATGGGATCATGTGAGTGTGTTAACTGTTGTTTGCCATGATGGATCGATGATGTTTTTCCCTGTAAATGCTTGAATAGATGTTTGGCTGCTTGCATGTAGTGGATTTGTCCCCAGACTATTTTGGGTTGGTGAATGAGGGCCTGAGGTGCTTGATAAACTTGGTCGGTTGAGAACCACACATACAGGGCTATTGAGCTGGATTTCTTCTCCACAACCCCTGAAGAGAATTGGAGGGAAGATTAGGGTTTGAGGGACTGCGTCGCAGAGAAGTGACTGACTTCCTTATGTTGGGTGTGTGTGGGTGTTCTAGAATCTAGGATGGTTCTGGTGTCGGTGTCTACAGCTCTTTAGTGAGCTCACCAACTTAGCATTAGCCTTTCCCAGCTCCTGGATGGCCTGATAAACCCAACTTTGTTGGCTTGGCTGATCTGCTATTTGCCTGATAAACCCAACTGTGTTGGCTTGGATGAACTGTGTGCCCTTGTGGTGTTGTTATCCTCGGCTATGTGTAAGCCGGTTAGTTCCTTATTCCTTGGGGAGTCATGCCTAGATTGGGGGTGGCAGTGTTGCTAAGAGGTTTAAGAGCATGCGGGCCTATGGTTGGGTGGAACGTTGTAGCGATGCAGCTGGTTGCAAAACAAACTCTTTATAAGATAATTATTCTTGCCTAACTTGTATTTGCAATTATAATAACCATTGATGAACGATGTTATACATGTTAAATGTTGATTTCTATATGCATGAGTGTTGATCGATATGTTTTGCTTCTGTTGTGTATATGAAATATTATTCTTGTAATATGTTTTATGTCTTTAAGTTTCATGCCTTCAGCATTATATGTATGCATGTTCATGTTCATGGGGCTAGATGCCTGGATGGTTAACGCCATGGTAACATCCTCTTCGTCAGTCGAAGGGTCGGGGACGTTACCGTGTGGTATCAGAGCTTGCAGGTTGCAGCATGGGCATCTATGGGCAATGAAAGACCAGTTAGCAAAGGCATGTTGCCTTCTGCCCAGGAGAAATCGATGAATGACTCAGAAATTCACAAAAATTGTCTAAGCGTCTGAACTATCGGTTCATCAATAAACTTAGTGGGACGGACCTCCGATGCAGTGGAGAGCTAGGCGGAAACATGCCCGACGGAGGACAGTTGGGAGAAAATTGCGGGAAAATTTTTCCAAGTGTTCGTTGGCCGTCGACGGAAAATAGATGTTGGGTTCGTCGACACCGCGGAAGAATCTAGTGGTTTGTCAGTCCACCATTGCAGTCGTCGTAGGGACTAAAATGTCGATGCAGCAGTGTTAGTGGTTCTGAATGCTAACAGTAGGAAAGTTTCTAAATTTGGTTTAAGTGTTGAAATTATCAGCGGAAAACAGTGGAATCTAGAGCCGTAGTTGCAGAGGCAATTAGCTGAAGGCTGCCAATATGTTGGTAAAACTTAGTTGTTTGAGGCACTGATAAGCAGCGGAGGAGTCAGGTGATTTGATCGACGAAATTTAGAAGAAGTCTGAGCTGATACATCGGTGAAAATTATCTATTTGTATCGGTGGAAGTTAGTGGTTTGTGTGCCCGCCGTTACGGAAGCCTATAGCACTAGTCTTCTGACAGGGAAAGGCTCCGACTACCAATGCCGGTCAAAATCAGTTCACCGATCGGAAAGCATTAGCGGATTGGGCCACCAATCATAAGAAGATCAATGATGGTGGGCTATCATTGCGGCTGCTGGTGGAACTATTTTGTCGATGAAAAGAAGATGATTGAGCCGATCAAGCGGTGAAAGGAAGATTAAAGGGAAAAAAATTTCAAAATTTCTCTAAGTTCTGGAGTCGTTAGCCATCGGCGATGGTTAGTGGAACACATTGCCGACACCTAGTTAATTCAGTTTCTCATGAGCTACGATAGCTAAAGTTAGTGGATTGAACGTCCACTGTTGTGGCTAGCCAATAAACTATCCTTCTGACGGATAGAGGATTCAACCTCTGATGTCGTAGAGGTTAGTACTTCCGACAGCCAATGAGAAGAAAATTTGAAATTTTTGTTTAAGTAGAAGGTCATTGAAAAGTTATTGAGGATCGGATCGCTGATCAGGTACATTAAAGGTTTGAGAATCCACCATTGTGGCTGCCTAGAATACTAATCGTCCGATGAAATAGCGTAGTCGATCACCGACACAAAGGAGGTAAGTTGCCATTCGGATGGCCACAATGATAGAAAGAATAGTGACTTGGATCACCGATGTGCAGAGGGTTAGACCTTCTGAGATAGGCTTGTGGCTGTGGAAGACATAGAAGGTTTATGGGCCACCGTTGCGGAAGCCGAAATGACTAGCCACCCGATGCACAAGACACCCTACCGCTGATGCAACGCATAGGCTGGTTTCATCGCTGATCAGGTTCTGAGAGTTAAATGCATATCCGATACAGTGAAAGGAAATAGGTAAACAATCCTTCGCATCGCCAATGCAGATTGGAAGTTTGGTGATTTTCCCGCCGAAAAGCCAGAAATTTGTGCGGAAGAGACCCGATGAAGAGAAGGAAACTTTGGGTTTTTCAGAAGAATTTCTCAGTAACTTTTCAAGCACTTTTTTACTATCTTCAGTTGGTTTTCAGCAGATTTCAGCAGACTGTCTGTAGTCACAGATCTAAATATCAAATAGAAAGAATTCATTGTTTTAGCATAATTGTTGTTTTATGAATTTCCAGAAGAAAAGGTAAGTAATTTTGATTTATATTAATATTATGCATCTAACGGTTTGATACAAACACATTTGCAGAACTTTAGATAACTTCCAAAGGTAGCACTCCAGAAAGAGCAGTGTGGTAAATCTAGAGGTAGTTCAGTCATGAGAACCCATGATGGGTATGATGCTCAGGATTCTTATGAGCGAGCAGAAGATGCCATGAAAGAAAATGTCTGTAATGGAAATGATGACATAGAGTCTAATGGAAGGAGATTCTAGGGGACATAGTCCGAGGTTGCAGCCCCATGAGAAGCTTGGTTAAATCCCAGGAAGAGTAGCATCAGTTGAATGCTTCCATATTGTAGAGTTTGACAGATTTATAGAAAAAGATTGACTCTAGACAGGGTACATCAAGGCCAGAAGGCAGTAATAGCAGCACTAGGAGAAGGAGAAGGAATTCTAGTGGATCATTTGATTCTAAAGTATCCAGTGGGGATACAAGTTCATCTCCTCATAAGAAAAGAAGAAGACACCATAGGGATCGCTCTCGAGATGAATTTAGGAAAGCTAAACCTCCTACATTTGACGGTGAGGTAAAGACTAGACAAGAAGCTGAAGCTTGGCTTCTTTGGATAAAGAAGTACTTTCAAGTGCATGATTATTCAGGAAACATGAAGGCAAGAGTTGCCATATTCAATTTGAATGGAAGAGCATCCATTTGGTGGGAACACTTCAAGCAAGTAAAGAGGATCAGTGAAAGGAGACTTAAGTGGAAACAATTCAAGAAGTATTTCAAGTATAAATACCTCTATGACAGGTATTATAATGACAAGATCAAGGAGTTCCATGAGCTGAGATTGGGACAACAAACCATAGATGAATATGCAAACAAATTCTTGGAATTATTGAGGTATGTTCGATACATCAGAGATGAAAACGTGAAGATCCAAGGGTTTCTAAGTGGATTGCCTCAAGCTTACAAAGATAGAATTGAGTTCTATGAGCTGAGAACTCTCGAGGAAGCGATAATAAAAGCTAATTATTGCTATGAGCAAAGTAAAGCTAAACCTGATTACCATAAGGAATGGAAGGACAAGAAGAATGAAAATTTTGACCAAAGAAAGAAAGGTTTCAAACCTTCTAGATTAAGGAACCAACAGAAGCAGCCATCCCAAGTTGCGAGTGATCCAGTTGGAGTAACAGGTGGAAAGCCTAAAGAGCCACATACAAATAAAGGTCCACTCAAATGTTGGAAATGTGGAGGACCCCACATGTGCAGAAATTGTCCAATTGAGAATGAGAGTGTAAGGCCAACTTACAACATTCAAGAAGAAGAAACAGTGGGTCAAGTAGCAAGGGCAGTCCCTAGAATTTATGCAGCATTGGAGGACCACCAGGTAGATCACCAATCAACTGTGGTTGAAGTAGCAGGTAATATTGTTGAACAATATATTTATATTTTGATTGACCCTGGTTCTACTCACAGTTATGTCACTCCTAGGGTAGTGGAGAGTCGTTCTTTTAAGAAGGTAAAGCATAGGAAACCTTGGGTTGTTCAGCTTGCCACTGGGACTAAGATAAAAGTTAGTGAGTTGGTAGAGAAATTTCCATTGGTTATGAATGGATTGATCACTTATGTAGATCTGAATGTTCTACCACTTGGTTCCTATGATGTTCTCATTGGAATGGATTGGTTAGAAGCTCATAGAGTAAAGCTGGACTGTTATAACAAGGCTTTTGAATGCATGAATGACGAAGGAAACCCGATAGTTGTGAAAGGTATTCCGAAGGTAATTTCAGTAAGACAGGTTTCAGCAATGCAGCTAAAGAAGTTCTGTAGGAAAGGTTTCCATTTGTATGAAGCTCATATTCTGAAACCAACAGGGGATGAAACTCCTAGGTTGGAGGACTATCAGGTGTTACAGGAATTCAAGGATGTGTTTCCTGATGAGATTCCAGGGCTTCCTCCAAAGTGGGACATTGATTTCACCATTGAACTTGTGCCAGGAGCATCACTAGTGTCCAAGACACCCTATAGGATGAGTACACTGGAGATGCTAGAGTTGAATACGCAACTGCAAGAGCTATTGGAAAAGAAGTATATCCGACCAAGTGTGTCCCCTTGGGGAGAACCGGTTCTGTTTGTAAAGAAGAAATATGGTACACTCAGGTTATGTATTGATTACAGGCAGTTGAAAAAAGTTACTGTGAAGAATAAATATCCTTTGCCTAGGATTGATGACCTCTTTGACCAAATGAGAGGACCAAAGGTATTTTCCAAGATTGACTTGAGGTCTGGTTACCATCAGGTGAGAATCAAGGATGAAGACATTCATAAGACAGCCTTTAGGACGAGGTATGGACATTATCAGTTTGCAGTGTTACCATTTGGCCTCACAAATGCATCAGCTACATTTATGTGCCTTATGAACAGTGTATTCAGTAAATATTTGGACAGGTTTGTTCTTGTTTTCCTTGATGACATTCTTGTTTACTCTAAGAATGAGGAAGAGCATGAAGAGCATTTGAGATTGACGTTGAAATTGCTCAGGGAGCATCAATTGTATGTAAAAATGAGCAAGTGTGACTTCTATAGAGATAGAATTTAGTATTTGGGTCACATTATCTTAGAGGAGGGTATATCTGTGGACCATAAAAAGATTAAAGCCATTATGAATTGGCCTACTCCAAGAAATGTGACAGATGTAAGATCTTTTATGGGACTTGCAAGATACTACTAGAGATTCATTGAGGGATTTTCCAAGGTTGTACATGCCATCACTTCTTTGTAAAAGAATGGGATGAAGTTCAAATGGACATCGAGGTGTGAAGAAAGATTCCAGCAGTTGAAGAATCTTCTCACCAGTGCACCGATATTGAAAGTTGCAGATCTGGAGAAAGATTTTGTGGTGTGTACCGATGCATGCGGACAAGGGCTTGGAGGAGTCCTTATGTAGGACAACCACGTGATATGTTATGAGTCAAGAAAGATAAAGGATCATGAGAAGAACTATGCCACTCATGATCTAGAGCTTGCAGGCATAGTACATGCCCTCAAGATGTGGAGGCATTATTTGATGGGTAGAAGATTTGAGCTCAGAATAGACCATTCTGGTCTGAAATATTTATTTGATCAGCCTACTTTGAATGCTAGGCAAGCAAGATGGCTGGAATTTTTATGTGAGTTGATTTCAAAATCAAGCACATAAAAGGGAAAGAAAACAAGGTAGATAATGCACTCAGCAGGAAGCTATAGGAAATGCATGTGGCATCTCTTAGTATTTTCCAATCAGATTTGAAGCAGCAGATTGTTAATCATGTTGCCGAAGATGAATTGTAAGAGCAGGTAAAAGACAAATTGCAGCAGCAAAGTCTCGAGAAGAGGTATGAGGGACATAAATTGGAAGAAGATGGACTTATCACTTTTAAAGGCAGAATTTATATTTCAAATGTAGCAGATTTGAGGAGAATTGTTATGGATGAAAGGCATCAAGATCCATATTCTAGTCACCCAGGATATCAGAAGACAATTGCTACAGCTAGAAAGTAGTACTTTTGTCCAGGCATGAAAAAGGACATGGCTGGATACATTTCAAGGTGCATGAAATGCCAACAGGTAAAGGTTGAGCATCAACATCCAGCAGGTTTGTTGCAGCCTCTGCCAATTCTGGAATCGAAATGGGAAGTTATTTCCATGGATTTTATTACAGGATTGTCGATGACTTGGAGACAACATGATTCCATCATGGTTGTGGTAGACAAGTTGACTAAGGCAACACATTTTATACCAGTGAAGTCTACGCACAAGACTGATGACATTGCAAATATTTTCATGAAGGATATTTTCAAATTGCATGGATTGCCGAGGGCAATAATTTATGACATAGATGTCAAGTTCACTTCCAATTTTTTTAAGGGATTGTTTGCAAATTTGGGTACAGATTTAAACTTCAGCACTACATACCATCCTCAGACAGATGGGCAGATAGAAAGAGTGAATCAGGGGCTTGAATATATGCTTCCCATGTATGCGATGGACAAACCAACCAAGTGGGAAGATTACTTATACTTGGTAGATTTTGCTTACAACAATGGACAGCAAGCATCCTTGGGGATGAGTCCATATGAAGCTTTGTATGGAATATGGTGCAGGACACCAGTGACTTGGGACAACCCGATGAACAGAGTTGTGCTTGGACCAGAATTGCTCAAGGAAATGGAGCAAGAAGTTGTAAAGATTAGGAGGAATCTAAAAGCAACACGGGATAGATAGAAAAGCTATGCAGATAAGCATAGGGTGAATAGAGAGTTCAGTGTTGGGGATGATGTTTACCTCAGAGTGAGGGAAAAGAAAAGTTCCTTGAAGCTTGGAAGTTGTGCCAAGCTGTCACCTAGATATTGTGGGCTATTTAAAGTGCTTGAAAGAATAGGGCATGTTGCATATAGACTTGCATTTCCTGCTGATACTAGAGCTCATAATGTTTTTCATGTTTCTTTGCTTAAGAAATATGTACTTGATCCTAACCATGTGATAAATTGGGATGTGATTTAGGTGGAACCCGAGAGAGAGTTCCAAATCGAGCCAATGTGCATCCTCGACAGGAAGGTCACAATGCTCTGGAACCAGGCCATAGGGCAGGTAAAGGTGCAGTGGGAGCATTACAGACCTGAAGAGGCTACATGGGAGCTAGAGGATGCCATGCGATTAGCACATCCATTTTTGTTCAATCCTGCGGAGCACTAAGGCGGTACTAGTGTAGCATTTTTTTCAAATTTTATAAAGCACTGAGGACAGTGCTATTGAAGGGGGAGGGAAATGTAATACCCCAGTTTTAATCCCACTTGCATTAAAGTACATAGGATACATATGTTGTAAATAATCTTGGTGCGGAGCTAAAGGCCAAGGCCCCACCATAGATTTGGTTATGTTGTGTTTCTGATTAGGAATGGTCACCGATGGTATATCGGGACATGCGGCATATATTTAATTATGGCATCATGTAAATGCACATTTTAATTAAATAACCCAACTAGATATGTTCGCAACAACTAAATTTAGAAAGGTCATGATTCCAAAGGATAAGGAAAGGGGGATGTGGAACATTGAGTCATGGGGGGGGGGGGGAAGCTATGTGTGACCACCACCCTTGGTTATTCCTTTTTGTTAGTTGAGGCAGCAATTGGATAGCAGGAAGACCACTACCACACCCACGCTTTCTCTCCTCTCCCAGACGTAGGGACCATTCTACCCAATCCCTCGGATCATGGCTGTTCGTATTCCTCATGCAGGTTGGGGATAAAATGTTTTACCATCCATTGTGTTGGGGTTTGCCTCCCCTCTCTAGCACTAATTGTCGGTCTGTATTTCTGTTTTTTCCATCCACACATAGAACAAAATTCTTCCTCCATGCATTGGGACTATGTATTGTTTTTCATCCATCATAGTGGAACATGAGTGAAAGTTATTGGGATTTTTCCCACTGATTGATGGGTGCGGTTTTCCCCACGTAGTGTTGACTGAGTTACCTTTGCAATGTGGCATTGGTAGAAGATCGCAGTGATTTTTCCTGTGAATCCACGCTGAGCTGTAAATGTTGGCCGTGTCTTTTTATCATTTTCTAGTCTGTGTGAGTTTGAAAGCGATGGTCTTGAAGATTGGTTTGCTGTGGGATCATGTGAGTGTGTTAACTACTGTTTTCCATGATGGCTTGACTGTGTTTTTCCCTTTAAACGCTTGAATAGCTATTTGGCTGCTCTCATGCAGTGGATTTGTCCCTAGACTATTTTGGGTTAGTGAATGAGGGCCTGAGGTGCTTGATTAACCTGGTGGGTTGAGAACCACACATACAAAGCTACTAAGCTATATTTCTTATCCACAACCCCTGAAGAGCACTGGATGGAAGATCAGGGTTTGAGGGACTACGTCGCAGAGAAGGGACTGAATTCCTTGTGTTGGGTGTGTGTGGGTGTTCTAGAATCCAGGCTGGTTCTCGTGTCAGTGTCTGCAGCTCTTCAATGATCTCACCAGCTTAGCATTAGCCTTTCCCAGCTCCTGGATGGCCTGATAAACCCAACTTTGTTGGCTTGGCTAATCTGTTGTTCGCCTGATAAACCCAACTGTGTTGGCTTGGCTGAACTGTGTACCCTTGTGGTGTTGTTATCCTCTACTATGTGTAAGCCTGTTAGTTCCTTATTCCATGGGGATTCATGCCCGAATTGGGGGTGGCAACATTACTGAGAGGTTTAAGAGAACGCGGGCCTATGGTTGGGAGGAACGTTGCAGCGACGTAGCTGGTTGCAGAACAAGATCTTTATATGATAAGTATTCTTGACTAACTTGTATCTGCAATTATAATAACCATTGATGAACGATGTTATACATGTTAAATGTTGATTTGTATATGCATGCGTGTTGATCAATATGTTTTGCTTCTGTTTTGTATATGAAATATTATGCTTGTAATATGTTTTATGTCTTTAAGTTTCATGCCTTCGGCATTATATGTATGCATGCTCATGTTCATGGGGCTAGATGCCTGGATGGTTAACGCCATGGTAGCGTCCTCTTCGCTGGTCGGAGGGTCGGGGACGTTACAGATACCATGCCTTGAAGGAAGGCCTCACTTCATCAAAGGATTACTTGATAGATTCTGGAGCATCCAACCACATGGTTGCCTCCAAGGAATCCTTCACCACTTTCACTAGCACTCATATGGGACATGAGTCTCAAATACCAGCTATTGAGATATTTTTAGTCAAAATACATCATGCTGAGTTCATTCCCTCTCATGCAACAAAGAAAATCATTGAATATTAAGAAGAAGCAAAATATTCAACACAGTCAATTCGAATTGTAGAAAGTCTCCTTGGAGTGAGTCCTTCTATTGTTTCTCTAGAAGTTTATCACATCTCTGATATCTCATATTCTCATATGGATGATCCAAAACAAGACATTTGAATCTCTATTATTTAATAAATACTATCCTTCCATTCTATGCAAAAATTCTTCACTGATTCTTTAATTTTAAAATATATGCATACTTTACCGGTGAATGTTTCAGAATATGAAGAGGAATTTGATTTATCTATCTTGAATGATGTTGCTGGTGTGCATATAAGTAACCCTTTGGATATTTTGGAAATAATATCATATTTCAGAAGTGATCCATTCACTCTCATTGATAATGAGGTTACAGGAAATTCCTACATGATTGGATGCACCAATACTCACAGTTTTGAAGAAGGAAAAAAATGTGCATCTACCATCTCGATGGAGCACACCCTTGGATATATTATATGAACTTATCTGGATATGATATGATATTATTTGGATCTGATATAATATTATTTGGTTTAAATTTTAAGTTTCAATAGCTTCCAGTCATGCTTGTAGTTGTTCTCCTCAATTTTGTTGTGAAAAAACAAGTACCACAAGCCTCTTTCAAACTTGTTGTTGTGGATTTAATGTTACTTTTCTCTTATGAGTTTGTTGATGTTATATTTTGTGAATAATTTTCTATTTATGAAGCTATATCAAATTATGGAGCTCAAGAATTATCTCTCCACAGTCCCAGGGATTCTCTACCCTTCTATTTGATCACATGATCATCTTCTCACAAAACTAGTAAAGAGGGAGACATTCTACATTCGTTTGGACACATGCTCCTAACACTTGTATATGAGTATACATCACATGGTTCGATGTTCAAGGCCACAATTTATCAGTTTCTTGGGTTTTCCTCACATGGTTCAAATTCTCAAGCACTTTGTCTCTCTCATTAGTTGATTTCATTTGCTCTACATGGGTCCAGTTTTCATCTTGTAGCTATCTATTGTTTTATTCACTTGAGCATTTTCTTCTTATTCCAAAGAGGAAAATTCCTCCACACATAATCATTAGTTGGGAGAGGTTCACATGCACATCTTCAATATGCTCATGTATAAAAGAATCGTACTCCTGCATAGTGCTGCAAAATTGCAGCAGAGTTTTGGCAAGTTATTTTATGAGGAAGCTTGTTTTCTTCTAAAGATAGCTTGTATTTTCCTATTACTGCTTATTTTGAGGGGGGGGGTTCCCATTATTTTTCCCCTATTTCCTCGATTTATTAAGCAACATTTTTTAAATTATTTTAGATTATATATGGGTGAATTTTTTCCTTGTTTCCAGGCCCCACAGTTGTCCAAGCTAGGATTCCAGGGGGTGTTAGGATTAATAATCCTCCCTTGTCCAAACTAGTCTATTATATTTTATTTCCCTAACTAAGGAGTCATTTAGTTATGATTGGGTCCACTAGTACCATTGGGTCCACTTGGCCCAATGGGTCCACATGTACCAGTCACTAGAGTGTGGGGAACATAGATAGAGCCTAACTGCAACAAATTACACATTCATGCATCAGTTTATGCACCTCTAAGACCAATCCCTACAATTTAGGAGCCACAGGGAGTGTCAGAACCAACCTCCTTCAGTTGTTGGAAGTTGGTTACTAGTCAAGCTAATTTATGCTCTAGTTACATTCAGTTAGATGTACTCCAGTTCAGTTAGCACAAGTCTTGCATGGATTCATGTGGGAAGGTGCATATTCCCATCTACTTCTCACCTACCAAATAAGTTAGACTAGTTTAATTGATTATAACTGACTGAGATACTAAATTAGACAACTTGAGTGTATCTAGTGAGCTCTGATATTGATTTAGACACTTCTAGTTAGCCATGTAGTCAGATCGAGTTGGTGATTCGAATCCTATCCACCTGATTGAAATTCTCCTTTATGTAACATTGTTGTATACAGTTGGGATTAATGAAGTTTATACTATAATTATACTAAGAAATAATTGTATGTTTCCCATGAGATTTGTTTTGTTCAATGGGCATTATTCATTTCTTTATACTGCATAATAATCAAAATCTAATGGTAGTCATTGCATGAATATCAATGGCACATTAATTCTAATAAAGAGAAAAAGAAGAAAAAAAGAAAAAATGTGTATCTGTTCTAGTGTATAATAAATCTCTGTATATCCTCACTAATAAACAATCTACATTCAAGGTGATTACTGGTTTGATGGTCATGAAATAGACCAGGGTGTTTTTTTTGTAGGCTTATCATACAAATCCCTCCTCTGCTTACATCTTGATTACAGGGATGCCTTATTAGTTATGAATCTCTTTCATTTGTTGAGTATCATTATGAGTGATTCTTGGTTGGGGAAATGACAATTATGTATATTACTTCTTCTAGACCTGGTTGTATTTTGATGAACCCATTGTTCATTATAAACTTAATTACTTTCTAATTGAAATATCTTGTTTTAAATTCTCTATTTCATTTTTACAGAGTTAATTGCTTCGCTCAGTGAGTCGCCATTTGTTGCTGGAAGCAACAGATCCCATTTCAGCTGCTAAAATGGGATCGTCATTCATTTACTAAGGTAACCTTTAAGGTTAAATTTTTGTCCCATGGAGTTTTACTCATAGCTACTGTAAGTATTATGTTTTGTATTTTAATAAATTTTAATCAAAACCTTGTTTTTTTTTGTTTTGGGGATTGCCAGAGTAACCTTTTTACTTGTTATGTGTGCTTCCCCACAACCCACATTCTGTAATCTGCAATGCGGATAGTGGAAACCGATTTATAGGAGGTTTTGAAAATGGTTTTTACGCAACCCGTAACCCACAATTGCAGATTACTAATATTGAAATTTATTTTGTTTTATTGTTTTTTCCTTTCCGCAGTCTACAACCCACAATTGCGGATTACGAATATTGAAATTTATTTTGTTTTATTTGTTTTTTCCTTTCACTTCCACCTCCCAAAACCCGCAATGCAAATTGTGGAAATAGAAAACTCAATAAAAGAATAAAATTGCAAAGTTTCCTTCCCACAATTCGGTAACCAGCAATGCTAATTATGGATTGCAGAAGTTAGCAAATCCACTTTTGGTTTCAAATATCGTTATGCATCCCACAACTTGCAATGTGCATTTCAGATTGAGGAAATAAAAAATTGAAGAGATTTGTTAAAGTTCATCTGCACATTTTTGGTTTCCCTCTCTAATCTCAACCATCGATTTTATCAAAATCCACGGTGCAGATATATTTTGTTGTTAAGGCTTGCCTTATTTAAAACATTTGAATTTATGAATTGTTCACCATTTTGACTTGCAATTTTTTACTGTGCTTAATATATTCACTGTTATTTTCTCGTTGATCCCACCAATATTTTGGTTTTCAACATGTCCATAGGTAAGTGTTTCAAATTTCTCAAATTCTTAGCGGTTAAATTCTTTTATTTTTCTACAGTGGGTAAATTATTAATTATGGTTGCTAAATTTGTATCAGAGTTTACTTCCAATCTGCAAACATGTCTAGAAATACAAGATCTAAGACCGCTATGAATGAGCAGAAGAGTAAGTACCCAAATGATGTCATCTTCTATGACACCAGTGGATGGGTGTCTGAAACCTACCACCTATACTGGTCCACAATATATGCTATTATCGATAATGATGATTTTTCCTCTATTACCCATGACCAGTCATCCTACACCAACATTTTCAAGTCGCAGGTACAATGTATTACGGCCATACCTCCTTTCATACCATACATGGACCCATTCAAGTGGGAACTTAACCATGCAAACCCTAAATAATTGTATTTTAAGGACCATGCTTAGACCCAATTAGCATCCATCTGTCCTAAAATATTTGCAAAAGCATATGCTCTTGGACCACCACAAAAATTGTTAAATACCCAATTCCTTGAAGTGACCATGACCCGGTTTAACTTTAAAGAAATGATAAAATCCTAGATGGACAATCTTGCAGAATTCATCCCTAAAGTTGATAAATCCTACCCTATTTCCTGCTTTAGGGATCCATTTTCTATGCTAGTGGACATGCTTTGTAGGTTTTATAGATTATCCAATTGCACTACGTTTAAAGATGAATGGGATCCCATAGCTCACCATATATTGATTACAGGGAAATTGTTCAATCGGGTAGAAATTCTCTCATTTGTTTTGAGGGAAGCAATTGAGAAGTACCAGAAGAGAACGACGTTGAGGAAGCCTTCATTCTATTTATCAGGGTATGTAATGTACATATTCTATAAAACATATGCATTCCTGATAATGTGGTGGAACTGGACCAGGACGTCACCTCCACTTCACATACACTGCTCAGTTGTATGGAAGGACAATTTTCTACCTCAAATTTATGAAATTTGTGACCACTTCATTGGGTCAATTTATCAAAATATCTTCAAATGGGATTCCCCCAATTTCTCAGAAAGGGTTAGAGCACTAATATCCATCATGGGGGATTGGTATGTGCGGGAATATTTCTCCTACATCCGGATTTGGGGCAGCAACATAGTGCACCTGTTGTCAAGCATAGTTCCAGACAAAATTGTTCTTCAAGAGATATCATTCCAAACTATCATCGATGGGGTTTTCCAAATCTCTCATCTGCTAAGAGGAAGTGTGTGCCTAAGTTTCCACTTAATTTTGGATTCTTCACTATTAAGAATTCAACACAAGATGCCATTCTTGGCAAGGAAATTGATGAAATGAACCTAGGAGAAGCAGGTAAAAGGATGCATGATCCTAAGGCATTCTTGGAAAACCATTTTGTATAGGAACATGCGAATATCACACATATCCATTAGGAACTCCATGATGATTCTATTTATAGAGGTGCCAATGATTTTCAGAGGTGGTGAGCAGGATTCCCACACCTTAGGATAAAACCTTTATCTTATAATATAAAAAAGAGATGAAAACCAGTGTGTTACACTTCAAGAATCTCAAGATGACAGTGGAAGAAAATATACATAAGCATACTACAAAAAGGAGGCAAAAGAGTCACTAGCCAGCTCTTCCTATGCTCCTATTGAGAAATCAAAAGATAAAGGTAAATTTGTTGTTGAAGGACCTAGAAGAACACAAGATTCCTCAACACTTCAGGCCCTACACAGATCAACAAAGTTCAAGAATATTTTAGAAAATATCACCTCATAAGTGCTGGAATAGTTATCAATGGCTGAGCCATAAAAAAAGAGGCAGAAATTTCAAGAGGCAACTCCATAGGTGCAAATATAGGCAGCGTTTGATGACCCACAGCCTCTACCACAAGAATTTCAAGGGTATAAAAACCAGTTCTACTAGAACAACCAATTCTGCAGGTCCAACCAATCGAACAAGTCGATCCACTGCCCCCAACAAATATTGAAGTAGAGGATATTGAGAGTGGCCTTAAGGAGGAGATTTATCCTTCTAGCTATGTTTTTCCTATTACCATTCCCACCAGTATATCATAAACTATTACAACCACCCAGTCAGCTGGGAATATTTTTGAGACTATGTTTCTTGAACACACTTTCTCTAAAATTAATTTATACCACATTATTTCTTCTACTAATGGTACACATTCCTTATCATCAGTACCCATGCCCATTTCTACTACATTTAACATTTCCATATCCTCACAAAACCATTCTTTAGTTTCACAACCTAGTAGTTCTTCCATTCCCACAACTTCTTCCCCTGAACCCATCACATTTGCCCCACTTCCATCTCTTCATCCCCTGCATCTATCATTTCCACACCTTCCACTACCATCCCCTCCATTAGTATACATATTCCTATCCCTGAAAATCCCCAACCTGCACCCATAGTTTCAGTTCTTGAAGGAACCATCTTGACAACAAAAGAGATGGATGATTTTGGTGAAGATGTTGTAGTCTCCTTGGGGAAATATTTTTGGAGCAGAAAAGAGAAGGATGTGGTAAAAAAAGGATCAAACAGATCTAGGGAAGGAACCTTCAAACAAGGTTCAATTTTGAACCAGGTTATTTGGAAGAGGGCCTCTACTGATGTCTAATAGGAAGCCCTAGAAACTAAAAATCCCATGGGATATTTCATTGGGGAAAACTTTGATTCAGTTTCCTTGATGAAAAAATAACTGGAGGAAAAGGAGAAGGAATTGTAGAAATCCAAACAGGACCAAGCATAGGCCAATGCTTAGCATCAACATTAACTACAATACCTAAGAGGTGAATATAAAAGGGAAGCTAAAGTAGCTTCAAGAACAAAATGATCACTTCAAGCAATAGCTGGAAAAAGCAGAAGGGACGAATGATGAGCATGCTTGTAAAATTGAAACTCTTGAGTAGTAGATCAAAGATCTCCAACTTGTAACCATCACTTCTTCATTCTCCAAGTTTCTAGAAGAAGAATTCAAGCAACTTCCATATATAATTCAAGATGATTTGTATGAGAGGATGGTGAGTCTCTTTGAAGGATTCAATGAAATGCAAGAAAAAATTAATGCATTTGAGTGCCATTTAGACATCGTCCATGATCACAATAAAAGGAGAAATGAAGCAACAAGGGCTTTTGATACCTTAGTCGACTTGTAAAAGTATACCAAGGACGAATCTGATGATTTTCCAGTTTTAGAAAAGGGTAAACTCAAGAGAATCTAGGTTTCAATTGAAACATGGGAGAGTGTATGTTACCTAGTGGAGTCCATCATTAAATATGGACATGTGGCCAGCAAAAGGAGATGGTTTGCTTCAGAAACCTTTCTAGGTTTTATGGATATTCCATTATTAGATCAAATAGATGAGGCCATGCCTTTGAAGCTCAATCTAGAGCATATCAAAATTGATATTTCCAAATCCAAGGATCGGATCCAAGACATTAGTCAACTTCATTTGGACGAGATCAAGTAATGGATCGAGGAACCTCTCACCTCATAGATGAGGATTGACCTGTTCTTCCGAGAGTGGGAAAATTATTCGACACAATAGCTCACTAAGAGAGGGGGGATGAAACAATGAGCTTATACTTAATCTAAATTTCAACTTCAATCAAAATATCATATCTTCATTCAAACATTTACTTCATTATCATATTCATCAATAATCGATATCATTAATCATTCATCAAGTTAAAACATAATTACCAACACATTTCACAAGAGATGCAAGGTATAATCTTTGTAATATTTTTTTATTTCAAATAGCTGCAACTATGAGAAAGTTTAGCACTGACTGAAACAAAAGAGCACCAACTCCCTATCTAGGACCCTGCCTAGTTTTTCTTAGATCCTACTAAGAAAGGGATACAAGAACCTGCTTGTATTTACAAGTACATTTCAGTACAAGACTCTGCTTGTACATATTAACATACATTACAACCCTCTCCCAAATATATCATCCTATTCATACATCATTTCATATTGTCTTTATTGTCTCAAGATATCTCTGTGCATATCATCATTCTAATAATCACTGACTGTCATAAGCCAATAGAGCTTACTATCCTTTTTTCATCATTAAACAGTCCATCAGCATTTTCCAGCATAATTATGTCCATAATTTATGATTTCATCACTATCATACACATATCAGCATCATCAAATATTCGTTGTCAACCAGCTGCCCAACATCATCATCTTTCCTTTATCATTTTGTTCATCAATATATCAACATCTCAGCCATCATCTTGTCTTTATTTGATCTTCTTAATAATTATTCTGTCCATAAATTTTTTGTTACCCTAGATCAACATCATGGTGTGTCCATCATTAACCTAGCACTTATACAACGAATTCTTCCTTACTGCTCCACCGAAATTCCACCACTTACTACTGCCAATTTGTCATCAATCTGCTATCATATTAGAATAGTCAACTCATCCTGCTTATCATACATAGTTCATATATAAATTTTTTCACATTCTTAAACTGACTCGGAGTATTAATATCACATTCTCAATTACTTAACTATGAGTACCAAGGCTATATCACCAGAAATTTCATATACAGGAGAATTATTTCAAAACTGGTAGTTATATCACTTTAGCGCTGGCATTGTCTTACTTTATTTTCCATGCTCAATTTATTGTTTAACCTTGGGTTTCTTTTCAAAAACTGATGCACCACATCAATGATTTTGATCAGCAACCAATGTGATTTCTGATTGACCTTATTGACCTATATGTCAGCAAGTCTCCATTCATGTAGAAAATGTTAATCATAAAACACTATGACCTCTTCACTCCTCTCAATTTTTGTGATATCAGGACTTGACCACAATAGATATACATGCTATCTTTAAAAAATGTTTATCGATATCTCATTGTTCAACAATCAATTGGGACTTATATTGATGCATCAAATTAGCCTGCAACTTTTGCCATCACTATGTGAAGCAGCATACCCTTTCAATTTTAGAACTTCACCAAAAATTGACTCTACAATTTATGTGTGAAATGTACAATCTCAGCATGAATATATAAATTGACATACCTTGATATTGGAGACATGTCTTGCAATTTTAGTGAATTAGAACAATACTAAATTATGTATCATGTGATCACTGTCACTTCCAAATGATTTGAATATTCATACTCAATGCAGATCTTCCCACTAACGAGGACCTCTCTATTGAATCATTCTTCAACTATTACTCAATATTATACATCTTGATCAATGTGCAACCCCATCAAAACACACATCCATAGCTTTGTTATTTTATTTTTCTATGTAGCTAAAACACCCTCCACACCTTCTTGTAGTTCACAATTCCTTATGCTTATCACATGCACATCCATTTGAAACCTATAATGTGAATTACCACTATCCATGTGAAGATTTGGGTTAAGCCACTTCACATGTATCCATGAAAATCACAGCATTGGTTTGACCATTCACAAGTCTAAGGATACCGCACAAAAGGATGACTATTGATTGTTGTTGATGATCACCGAGGGTTTCCAAGGCATGTGCTGGTACAACCCTTCAAAAATCCAGGATTTTTCATCAGCTCAGTTCATTCTAGTTTTTCAAAGTTGAAAACTCCAAACCTCTGCTACTATTTTAAATGAAAAATATAAAACAAGTTGTTGTCTCATACCCAAAATTTCCTCAGAGATGATGCTCAGAAATCAGAGAAAAATAAGAAGATAAAAAAAAAAAAAATTTACAATTATGTTGTTGTTGTTGTTGTTCCCTATGAATTGAGAAAGGAACTATTGAGCAAGCCCTTAAAACCCTCTGAAACTGACTAATCATCCACGTATAGGTTTCCAAAAAAATAAAAAATGATGCTGCAAAAAGTTGTTGACTGCTCCTACTGCTAATTCACGAATTTCCTTAGTCCTTGAAAACCATCTTAGACCTCATCTGAATTTCTATCTTCAAAATGAAATTTTGATGGGGTATTTATACTATTTTTCCAAAAAAGCGAGCCCACCAGTCATAAAAATAAACTAATATTTAATTTGATCCAACTTGACATTTTTTAATTTTATTAGGAGCCAACTTCACAAAATTCATTTCAAATTTAATTTTGTTTCTTTTGGGTTGGGCCAACCTCATTTAATGTAGATTTGTTTACATTTTAATTTAGGTTTTATTATCTTGTCCTTCATTCATTGTGCTTGTTTTCAAAGTTAAGTATTTCATGTTAGCTTGACTTGTCCAAATCATCTTCAAACTTGTCAAACTTGTTCTTTATTCCATCCAAGTCATCTTCCATGTCATCCTTATTTTCCTTTGTCCATTCTTTCTTGTACACAAACCTCATCTTGTCCAAGTCATCTTCAAATGACCACATTATGGGTCATTTTACTCATTAGTTGTTCTAATCAACCTATACTACCATGTCCTTTACACAGCCATATAAACTTTATGTTATGTCATCACACTTCACCTTTGTCATTAATGTTTCCATTAATGACAATCATGGACAATCATTTTCATCAATCTCCCCCTTTTTCATTGATGGAAACCTACATGTTTCTCTCCCCCTTTGACATTAATGACAAAGGGATGATTAGCCTTCAAAAGCTTCACAAATGAAAAAAAACAATTCTTTGAATACTTCATCATGAAATCATGTGTTTAGTTTGATGTTTGTAGAAGGAGCAAGTCGACCTAAGTCAACTTGAATGAAGACCAACTTAGTCAGCCGACTAAGTCGATGGACTGACTAAGTCGGTCGGCCGACTAAACTAGTTAAATTAAGTCGGCTAACTAACAGTCGCGTCGGTTCACCGAACCGATAGGTATTTATTTTGTAACTGTTTCTAAGTTGTATATATTAGGCTGTTGAGCCACACAAGAACTCAGTTCAGTTCTGTGCTTTGTATGAACTCATTATAATAAGATATACTGTTCTATCCTATCTGTTCTTGTCTTCTGTCCCTGTTTATATTTATGTATGTTTTAGTATGTATTATTGGTAACCTTATGTGATCTGTGAGATTACAACATTGGTTCCGTTGCCGGTAGTACATGTCTAGAATATATGCTCACATATGATACCAGAGCAGGAGATCAAGGACTGGTGGGAGCGTAAAATTGCCAATTACTTACAAAATTACGCACGTAGGAACAGACTAACAGTTGCAGAAGCCAAAGCTAGATTTTTCACCGAGACACATGAGAAGTTTGTTGAATCCGTGCCACAACTACTGAAGCAAATCCTGGATGAAAAAGACCGACACAACTAAAGAAGAACAGTTGCTAGAGAAGCTTATTCGAGGAGGTAGAACTAATCTGTCGGAGTGGTGTGAGAAGATCGCCGACGACTTTTGTGAGGAGCAAGCAATCGAAGACAGAACCTCAGTGGAAACTGTAAAAGACAAATTCTACAAAGATTTCACTGACCAATTTCTGTGCTCCTTACCGACCCTGCTGTTCAAGTTCTTGATAGAGAAAGGAGCAGGCCATATCGTCGAACCTCGACCACCATTGTATGAACCGCCACCAAACACTAACTGGGCGGAGAAGTAAAAGAAGTGGGAGAAATTCATCGCTGAAAGGGAGTGGGAATACTTCCTGAGCAAATAGACAGCATTATCCGAGATTTCTAAAAAGCGTCGGATAGGCTATGGGGGGGTAGCTGGTCGTGTGTCGGAGAGGGAGCATAGTGGATACCAGTCGACCAAGCCAGTAATGAACAGTCGACCAAAGAGGACCTGAAGGAATAGTATTGTATGAAAGTATGCCAAACATTAAGAGAATAGAGAGGGACGAACGACAGCAGAGAAGGGAAGCCATACGTGAACGAGCCGACGAGAGGCATAGAGAACAAAACCCTAGGGAGACCGACCATGATGAGATTTCTCCAGAGTCGGGTCATGACCGACCAGCAGAAGGTGTAGAGGAAGAGACAGCCCCTAAGGATGAAGAAGTGTGGATAGAGCAGCAAGAAGCTCTCCAAATAATGGTTCCTGATGAAGTAACCCTGTCCCCAGCCAATCCACATACCGTAATACAGACTATTATTGAAGACGACCTCCGACTGAGAGCTGGTGACATCACAATCTGGAGTCGAC
>LPNX010768606.1:243000-293479 GCA_001517045.1 Pseudotsuga menziesii
CTAAATCTGTCGAGACATGTTCAAGTGAGGTAGCTGCTAAATTCATCTATGAAAACATTATTACTCGATTTGGATGTCCACTCGTATTGATCAGCGACCAAGGATCTCACTTCATTAACAAAACCATCAAAAATCTGACCAACCAGTTTCACATCGACCACCGTCGAAGTACAACATACCATCCTCAGTCGAATGGTGCGATTGAAGCCTTCAACAAAACATTGACAAAAGGGTTAACTAAAATATGCAATACCGACAAAGACGGATGGGATGAGAAAATCCCTGCAGTCTTATGGGCATACAGGACTGCATATAAACGGTCGACCGACCAAACTCCCTTTCGACTGGTATATGGACAAGAAGCAGTCGTCCCCCTACATTTTCAACAGCAAACACCTATTGTAGCTCAACTCCTACATGTCGATGTCGAACATGCAATAAAGGATCGACTGTTCCAACTCAGTAAGCTGGAAGAACATAGAGTTATGGCTATTCAACACCAGGAAATTCAAAAACAACAGCAGAAAGCCTGGCACGATCGTAACATCAAGAACAAAAACTTGTTGGCCGGTGACCTTGCCTTACTCTATAATAGTCGAGTAAAAGGAAAACCAAAGAAACTGCACACAGAATGGATGGGACCCTATCTTGTCGAAGAAATACACCTCAATGGTTCAGTCAGACTAAAAAAATTGCAAGGCCTAGTATTTCGGAAGCTCGTCAATGGAGCCCGACTTAAATGGTACCAAAAAAAAAAAAAAAAATCGAATAACGACCGTAGCTGTCAACCAAAACCTATAAAAAGTTAGAAAAATTCCAAAAATAACACAATACACTCAAAAACACCCAACATGATAGCAACTCACCCCTTCGACAACCGACATCATTTTCATCAACCATCCTCATCGACCAGTCATGGCGACCATTTTCATCACTAACACCGACCGTCGACCTCGAGAGTCCCATCACACATCAATGGCCTCGAGCTCGCAATAGATCCACCAAATCGCACTCGAGTATTGCAGCTGGACTGTCAAGTCCGCCATTAATACAACCAGTTCGACACTCCACCATTCCCACGCCTATAAATAATGGATCGTCGAAGGTTCATTCACCACACCCCTTACACATAGAGCACTCACATCCTCCGTCGACCAGCACCCATGAACCCTGTTCAAATTCCAACCAGTCTGACATCATGGCACCCAAACTCACCCGCGCCGTGGCTAAAGCAAAGGAGTTGCAGGCAGAGGACACACCCTTGGTCCAAAGACTGAAGAATATCAAAACTGCCAAATTCCAGGAGGGTCCATTTCAGAAACTCTGGGCAGAAATCCAAGAGTGGGCATATGAAGACAATAAAATGACCCACACAGTTGAAAAAATCAGGAAAAGCACCATTATCCAATACCCTAACGCACCACTGATGGCAAGCTTCGGTGGGACAAAAGAGGCAGCGGTTAAATTCATCATCAATCGCTACCACAACGGCCGGTTTTATTTCGACCAGCTGATTGACATCACTGGGGATGTTATCTCCAAACTTACAGGTCTGTCGAACCAAGGCATCCCGGTACCTGTTGGCATCAAAGAAGGTTTGGTCCAGGAACTTACGGGCACACCCACTGGGAAAAATTCGAAGGGACTGATGATCGACCAGATTGTGACAAGAACCCCACAAATTGTGGCAAAAATCATCGCAGTCACCCTTACACTGGCAGGTCGAAAGCATCGACCTCAAACTGGAGATGCTGGAGGCGGTCGACACAATCGCCACCAACGGAAGAGTCTACCGATGGGGAGACTATGTCGCTGACATGGTCAAAACCATCTGTGAGCGCTTCCAAGAGGTCAGAGGTATAATCAAGTTTCCATCGCTTATTCTTTGGATTGTTATGTACCACTTCTGTCCGGAAGGCAGTCCAGTCTTTCGGGAGCCGACTAGATTTGACATGCACAGGTTCAAACCCTTTTCACAAAAAGGAACCCTGCATGAGTTGGCACAGGGGAAAGTCTTCTTGGAGACTTGGTTCTAGCAGTTGAAGGTTCGTACAATGAGGTGGAGGGTGCCCTAGAACATCCGACGAAACCTCCTGGCTGAGTCACATATCTAGTTAGCACTTGACCATACATCCGTATGGTACATGCGAGGTCAAGACCCCAAAGCACAGGACCTCGACTACTACCCGACAGTTGAACATATTTTTAGCGAGTCAACCCGATAGGCAAGAATACAAGTACCAATTCCGGAGGCTTCCAAACAGGTCGACTTCTCTACCATCGAACCACTGACAGACCAAGAGAATGAGGAGGACTACGAGCTTAATCTGTATATTAGTACATTTGTGTCAGAGGATACCCCGACCGTGACCACTAGTCGGGTCCACATTACTGTCAAACCTCTGACTGCACAGGTCGTCGACCCCCAGTCGACAAAACAACAACAACCAACAATACAAGCACAGCCAACAGTGCAACAGACAACTCCTCCGGCTCCAACAATTGTCAAACCCACTCAAGAACCGACAAGTGAAGTCGAAGCTGACGACCCTGAGTATGCCCTATCCAAAAGCACCATTAAGAAGCTGGCTAAGGAGATAGCGGTCGCCAGGAAAAGACTCAAGACTAAAAAACAACAAACAGGTAGGGGTAAGCGCAAGCTTATTCTTGACTCATCCGACGATGAGGAGGAGCTAGCAGCTGCGGCTGTCGACATTGTCGAAGATGCCCGCGCCAATAAAGTGTCGGTTGAAACCCAGTTTCAACGATATCTCGAGGTCGGCACTCCAGAAGGTCGGCCCAAGAAATCCAAAACACAACAGACACCTGAAAACGTCATCGACCTTGTGTCGACCCCCCCTCCTCCATCTCCGACGCCCGTAGTCAAAGAACGCGGTCCAGCAAAACAGTTGGGCAGCCCCATGGAAGCATATCAAAGAGCAATTCCGGAGGCACTAAGATCTAGGGTCGACAAGGACGCTGAGCTTAAAGCCTTCTTCACGACGCTTCCTGCACTGTTCCAGTCGGCATAGAAAATACAGACAACAACTCCTCTCAAAGCAAACAAACAGATCTACGCCCAAGAAACAACAACATTTACCAGGATCGACGACAGAGGCAACGTGATTGGAGACATCCATTCTGTCACAGAGCAAATCGACGCCGACGCACAGAATGAACAACCCACGTCACCGTCGGAAGAAGGTATCTCTTCCGACCAAAGTCCACCACACAGTCCCGTCACCCTTTTGACCCCTGACCATTCCCCCACTCCGTCTCCACCTCCACCACCATCATCACCACCACCTCCGCCACCTCCTGATTCATAGCCAAAACCACCATCAGCTTCACAGCCGGAAGTGGTCATACCACCTCCTCAAACAGAAAAACCACCGTCCCCCATACCCCCTCCTCAAAAAGAAACACCCCTGACTTCTATACCACCTCACCAAGCAGAGAAACCTTCAGCCTCCATTCCACCAACCAAAGATCCAACTTCAACTACTGCAGGTACCCAAGAGCCACAAACAGACACCCAGAAGAAAAAGAAAGAGCACCATAGAACATCCGGCCTGAAGATTAGCCTAAGAGATGCAATTTCGCTAACCGACACAGAGGTCGGCTAACTGCTCAAAACCTTGGCCAAAGAGTCAAAGAAGAGGACGATCACCAAAAGTAAAGAGCTCAAAGACAAGGAGGCAGAACAGGTCAAGTTTCTCGGCAAATGCAGGTCTCTTGCACAATCTGTCATTTTAGGCCAGGTCGAAGACGTTACAGATTGACCTCTGGAAAGGGCGTATCATCTTTTTGAAGGCTTGGTGTCGACCATCCAGACACATCTCCAAGAGACTAAGGCAGAGCAAAAGGAAGAGACTGCTCGACTACTCCTGACCCAGTACACTGCATTTTCGGAAGCCTACAAAGTCTTACAGAACCATATGGAGGAATCCATTGTTACTGAGGAAGTACTAAGAGACTAGCCTACTCATTATGGCCAATTCTATCACCAAACCAGGCAGACAAGACAAGGTATTCAGGCCTTGGAGGGACGTAAGTTGATAGAGGCAGACATGAGGCAGACCATTGAAGAGCAGATTGTGATGGAAAACAGCAAACTGCAGAAGCTAGAACGAGAAGCTCATCAGTGGGTTCAGCAAGCCCTTCCAAACTTAGAAAAGGTCGACAACATGTGCCCGCAGATGAAAAGACTCCTTGATGCTGCAGAAGAACAGAACCAAATGTTGGGTCCCAACATGGAGAACATTGCAGAAATGCCCATGGCAGAAAAAATGTCGGTACTTTCAAATCTTACTACTCTGACGATCGACATCCAGAAAGCCTTGCAGACATGGACAGACTTCCAGCATCAGCTTGTCGTCACTGCACCAGCCATAGTCGAAGTATGCGTCCAATGAAGACCAACTATCCGTCTGCACAGTCCACCTCAGTAGCAGTTTTGCAGGGTTCGACCAACACTAACAATTTTTGTACCTCCCTGTTTCTTCGGTATGAAGAAACGTTTTGTTCGTGGGGGAGATGTAGAAGGAACAAGTCGACATAAGTCGACTTGAACGAAGACCGACTTAGTCAGTCGACTAAGTCGGTCGGCCGACTAAACTAGTTAAATTAATTCGGCTAACTAACAATCACGTCGGTTCACCGAACCGATAGTAGTTATTTTGTAACTATTTCTAAGTTGTATATATTAGGCTGTTGAGCCACACAAGAACTCAGTTCAGTTCTGTGCTTTGTATGAACTCATTATAATAAGATATACTATTCTATCCTATCTGTTCTTGTCTTCTGTCTCTGTTTATATTTATGTATGTTTTAGTATGTATTATTGGTAACCTTATGTCATCTGTGAGATTACAACAATGTTCCATGATTTACATTTTCACACATGCTCCCCCTTTCATGTAGATTAGTTGCTGAGTTGTCTGGTCCTTCTGTTGAGTGTATTGTTGTAGCCATTTATTTGAGCAAGTTGTTGTTGTTAATCCGTACTTTGGCTTCCAAATTTCACATGAATCTTCAAAAAACTTCAATGTGGTTTTTCAAAAAATCCCTTTGAGCTTATGCTACTTCATTGTATGTACATCCTTTCTACTATCAAAGCAGCCTATGCCATTGTATTTGCAAAAACTTGATTCCTTGTAAACCCATAATTGTCTTCTTCATTTTCTTTCTTTATATTCCATTGTAACCATGATCCACATATCACTTCTTGACACAATTTTTCATGCAAATTGTATCCAAAATGTGTCCACAGCTTGGTCATCTATGAGTTTACTGTTTATATTTCTCAAATACATGTTATTAATTTTCCCATAGTCATGTCAATACCATGTCCATATTACCAATATCACATCTGCAATCAACCCATCATCAAGGATGTCAGCTCAGATATTCAAGTCATCAGATCATTCTTGCTAATCATGTCCATATCTAGTAAATTCATAAAAGGTATTCATGTACCAAACTCCCCCTATCATATCAAAATATTTCATCATATACTTAGATTTAACCTTCAATGCTGCTTGTCAATTTTCTTGTTTTATTAAAGCTCTGATATATGAGTTTGTTGATCATATTTGCTAGCTGCTTTGGCCACTCAATATTCGACTTCATGCCTTACTTTGATGCTTGATATTCATATTTCCTACTCCTGATATCATTATGCTTCTGATCAAGCTTATCATCAACATCTGCAGCTCCATCTTTGCTAAAGATGCCACATGTCATCTCATCATCATGTCTTTTTCTGAGAGTTCATTCCATACTGTTGCAGATGTAACACAAGTGTTAATGTATTGCAATATGATCCTAGGACCTATTACTTCTTGGATAGACATTCTCTACCATTTGAGTCCATTCTGGAATGATGAACTCATGGCATACTCAAAGTATTTGGAACACTTCAAGTATGGCTTTCCATATGGAAGTCATCATCTCCTTTTGTGTATTGATCCTCATTTGGATTTAACAAGACATTTTTATTTACCCGTACTTTCTTTTTGACCTATGTCTTCTCATCATTTGTTCCATCTTTTTCATTGGATTTTCTTGCTGGGATGTATGTTAATCTTCTCATGAATTGTCTTCTTGAATTACTACAAAGTTGAGCTTTATGCCCAACACCTCCCCAAGTGAAGCATCTCAATGTGTGAGAGTTGGAAGCAAGATGTCCAATTCGATCATATGTCCAGTATCTAATCTTGACATTGGGGATTCCAACACTTATTCTTCCATGGTTTCTGCAATCCATGGCCTTATGACCAAAGTTGGAACAAGAAAAACAATAACCATTAAATCCATACCTAGAAACAAGAGGTCTTCTTTGTGATATGGTCCTCCTTGTAAGATCATGATGATTGGATCTTCCTTGCCTAGTTTTAGCATGTTCTTTCTTTATTTCTTCGAAATGCTTAAGACTCTTCAGAATCTCTGCATATCCCCTAAGCTTCTCTTCAATCTTCTTATCTAGGATCTTGAAGGATTTAGTGGTCTCTTCCTTATCATAGCCTAACTCAGTCTTGACAAGCGGTGATCTCTGCTAACTAAGGATGTCATCTAGAGTTCAAGAAATCCTTTTAAACTTCAAATTTGTAGCATCTATCTTTTTCATTTCCTCTTTCAGAGATATGATATCAAACTCTTTTGCTTGACTCACCTTATTTTGTTCAATTAGCTATGCTTTGGCCTCTTCCAATTGAATTTCAATACTCGCACAGGTCTCATTGGTTTATTTCAAGTTAGCCACTTCATTTTTCAATCGATCAAGTTCATCTTTCAAATTACTAACTTATGTGTTCTTTTCCTGAAGTTGACTCATGAGGTTTTGTTGAGTTTTCTCATATTTTTCTAATAGCCTTTGCTGCATCTAATTCTTTTCCCCGGATTTCTTCAATTTATCGAGGACCTTTATTTCAATATTTGTGAGTGCTTCCTCTGGTACTTCATTCATTGAATAACCTGTTTGTTCATCCATTGTGTCTAAGGATCTCCTTCAAGCTAATAACGCTTTCTATGAAGGACCTGCTCTTATACCAATTGTTGGACACAATGGCTCATTGAGAGGGGGTGTGAAACAATGAGCTTATACTTAATCCAAATTTCAACTTCAATCAAAATACCATATCTTCATTCAAACATTTACTTCATTATCATATTCATCAATAACCTATATCATTAACCATTCATCAAGTTAAACAAATAATTACCAACACATTGCACAAGAGATGCAAGATATAATCTTTGTAATCTTTTTGTATTTCAAACGGCTACAACTATGTGGAAGTTCAGCACCTCCTGAAAGAAAAGAGCACAAACTCTGTCTCTAGGACCCTATCTAGTTTTTATTACATCCTACTAAGAAAGGCATACAACACTGTGCTTGTATTTACAAGTACATTTCAGTAAAATACCCTGCTTGTACATATTAACATACACTACAACTCTGTCCCAAAGAAATCATCCTATTCATACATCATTCCATACTGTCTTTACTATCTCAGCATATCTTTGTCCATGTCATCATTCTGATAATCATTGACTATCATAACCCAAACAAGCTTACTTTCTCTATTTCATCATTAAACAATCCATCAGCATTGTTGAGCATAATTATGTCCATGATTTATGATTTCATCACTATCATACACATATCAGCATGATCAAATCTTCCTTTCCAACCAACTCTCGAGCATCATCATGTCACCTTTATCATTTCGTTCATCAATATTATCAGCATCTCATCCATCATATTTCCTTTATTTGATATTCTAAATCATTGTTCTGTCCATGAATTTTTTGCTGCCCCAGATCAACATCATGATTTGTTCATCATTACCCTAGAACTTCATATAGTGAATTCTTCCTTACTGCTGCCAATTTGTCTTCAATCTGCTGTCATATTTGAATAGTTGACTCGTCTTGCTTATCATACATAGTTCAAATAGAACATTTTTCACATTCTTAAACCAAATCCAAGTATTAATATCACATTATCAATCACTTAACTATGAGTACCAAGACTATATCACCAAAAATTTCATATACAGGAGAATTATTTCAAAAATGGTAGTTAGATCACTTTATCATTGTCATTGGCTTACTTTATTTGTTGTGCTCAATATATTATTTAACCATGGGTTTTTACACAAAAAAATGATCCACCACATCAACGATTTTGATCAGCAACCAATCTAATTTCTCATTTATCTTATTGACCTATTTATCTACAAGTCTTCATTCATGTAGAAAATGTTAATCATAAATGACTTTGATCTCTTCAGTCCTCTCAATTTCTGTGATGGCAGGGCTTGACCACAATAGATATCCCTGCGATCTTTAAAAAAAGATTATCGATATCTCATTGTTTTGCAATCAATTAGGACTTATATTGATGCATCAAATTAGCCTGCAACTTTTGCAGTTAGTATGTGAAGGAGAATACCCTTTTAATTTCAAAGCTTCACCAAAACTTGACTCTGCAATTTCTGCTTGAAATGTACAATCTCAGCATGAATAAATAGATTGAACATATCTTGAGATTAGAGGAACATTTTGTGATTTCAGTGAATTAGAACACAACTAAATTATGTATCCTGTGATTTTCATGAAATGATTTTCATATTCATACTCAACTCAGATCTTCCCACTAACTGACGAAGCCTCTCTTTAATTCTTCATCTGTTACCCAATCTCTTATACATCTTGATCAATGTGCAACCCCATCAAAACACACATCCAAATCTTTGTCATTTTATTTTTCTATACACCAAAAACACCCTCAACACATTCTTGTAGTTCACAAGTCCTTATCCTCATCACATGCACATCCATTTGAAACATGTGATGTGCATTACCACTATCCACATGAAGATCTGGTTTAAGCCACCTGAGATGTATCCATGAAAATCAAAGCGTTGGTTTGACGCTATGCAAGTCCAAAGAGGCTACAAAAAAGTGGGTGACTTCTCCTGCTTTTAATTCACGAATTTCCTCAGTCCACAAAACCCACCTCAGAGCTCATCTGAATTTCTATCTTTAAAATGAAATTTCGATTGGGTATCTATTTTGGTTTTCCAAAAAAATGAGCTGACCAGTCATAAAAATAAATTAATATTTAATTTGAGCCAACCTGAAATTTTTTATTTTTATTAGGAGTCGACTTCACAAAATTCATTTCAAATTTAATTTTGTTTCTTTTGGGGTGGGATAACCTCATTAAATGTATATTTGTTTACATTTTAATTTAGGTTTGATTATCTTGTCCTTCATTCATTCTACTTTATTTCCAAGTCAAGTCTTTCATGTTATCTTGACTTGTCCAAATCATCTTCAAACTTGTCCTTTATGTCATCCATATCATCTTCCATGTTATCCTTATTTGCCTTTGTCCATGCTTGCTTGTACATAAACCTTATCTTGTCCAAGTCATCTTCAAACGACCATAGTATGGGTGATTTGACTCATTAGGTGTTCTAATCAACCTATGATTCCATGTCCTTTACACATAGACATATAAAATGTATGTTATGTAATCACACTTCACCTTTGTCATTAATGTTGTCATCAATGACAATCATAAACAACCATTTTCGTAAATCTCCCCATTTTTCATTGATGGAAACCTACACTTTTATGATCAAGAAGAAATAAATAGGGTCTCTGATTTGCAAAGTTGAGTTGCACATGGAACATGCCCAATATCATGACATTCAGGATTTATTGGACGCATTTTCCAAGTGGCAGTCTCCCCTTGGAAAATGCTAATTTTGATATCTTGTAATCCCACATATTGGGAAGCTTTCTCTCTTTGTAAAATATTGTAATCATTATTTAAAGGGAAGGGTGTCTCTTAAGAGGGGGGGTTGGTGAGATTAATTCTAAGAGAACAATAGGACAATAGGAGAAGGGACTCCTAAGGCCATACAAGGAAAGCTATGTAATTTTGTCAATATTGTAACTTGTTACAGTTTACTAAAAGTTACATTGTTTCTTATGTTATGTTTCTCATTATTCATCAAATTTGTTTCATGGATTTTAGTCATTCTTCTATCTTTCTGACAGATTGATCACAGGTTGCTTATTTATTACACATGATAATTTATGTACTGATGTTTCATTACAATCTTAACATGTTAAATGTGCATTGAATGAATGTTTTTATTTAATTCATATGTCATTTTAAGAAACTATTGAACAATTGTTTATCCATAATGCTGATTTTTCAATTGGTATTGCATGACAGAACAATTATCCACATCTAATTACTTTGAATAAAACATTACAATTTTGATTGTTTAGTTTCATTCAAGGTTTGACTCGAGGGAACATGCTTGATCTATATTTCTATATATTGGGTTATCATTCCTCTATCATAATTCATGCATCATAATTGTTCTATTTAAAGTTATTTACAATCACTCTCTAAGTTTCCTCAGACAGTTTAGTTTAGTATCCAGTTTATTCCGTACTTCCCCAGATCTTCCTTGGAGTAAGAGTAGATCCATTTGGATCTAAAACACCTTCATTCTAGTGGAGGCCTTGTATCCATAGGATTTAGTCATCCCAAACAACTCGGGAATAGAATCATCTCTGCGTGGGATCGATTTGAAGCTTTATGGTTGGACTATTTCCTTGTGTTGATTTCCTGTAGATTATATAGCAACCTATGATCTGAGGCCATCAACAGGCCTAGAGATACTGGTTATACTTTTTTTATTCAATGAAATAAGATTTTGTGTGAAGAATCCATTTCATTGTCATATAAATCTAAAATCTATTGTCATGTGATGCTTAAAGTAGCATTGGTTAAAAATGGTATATTATGCCTTGAAAGTTCAACTGAATGTGTTGATCATTTTCAATTTCAGAATTATTAAATTATAGTTTTATATAAATATATAGTTTTTTATTTAAACATATGGAAATTAAATATTGAGAGAGTGCACATTTAAATTTATAACGATGATCTAGATATAATGGAAAATAAATATTATAGGAACATGGAATTGAAATCCATGTCAATGGCATCTATTGGAGATACATCAATTATCTTAAAAAAACTCTTATTTGGCCTCGCTCACGATGTTTTTACTAGGCCCTTTTATCCTTTGCTTCAACTAAACATCCAATATTTGGCCCATGTGTCTTCGTGTATCCTTGCAAAATTTAAAGTAACTAAAAATCCACAAGGATGCAAAAATTAGAATGCAAAGCTCAATTCAACCACATTGACCTTTATTTAAACACAAAGTGAAATTTTAATTGCTCGTATTTCTATTAAAATAAAAATTTACAAATTACAATCACAGGCCTGGAAGATGGCATTATCAAAATTACAATGTAAACAAAAACTTTAAAACCACCGTCCTGGTCTCAGTCTAATGCATGGATTTATATTCATAATTCAAACCCAATTTTTTTTTCTCCCCTTGAATGCTCTATTTTCTTTTTGTTCTTAGCCACTCCAACGAATTCCTGACTTCCAAACTTTCATTCTCCCCCTCTCTTTTCTATACTCATGCTATCTTCCCCATGGACCTTTAAAAAAATCCCTTTCTCTTCAATATGCTATGAACCATACATATATATTCTTGGACACTTTGTTTTTTTTAATATTAAATGGAGTTTTTAGAGCCTTTTAATGGACATGGAGAGGGAAACTTATAAATGGCGCCAGACACCCATTTCATTTTTTTCCAAATCAAATATCAATCTATTATCATATACCGTAAAATACCACTATGGGGGGTTTGTGGGTTTAATATTAGGATACATTGGTGTTGACACAAATCATGCTACAGAGATGGAAGCGATGATCCACAATCTGGTGTTGGCACAAAGGCAACGATGGAATCCTCTCATTATTGAAGGAGACTCAAATTTTATCTTGGACATGGTGAATCACACCCATAGTGACATGTAGTAGTCCAAGGTGGCTTCAAATTGGATTTTGGAATGTCAGCTGAAGAGACTAGTTAACCTCATGAATTCTTAATTGGAGACATCCTTTTGCGACATTTGAAGGGATGGGAATAAAGTTGGGGTGGTAATTCCTAACATTGGAACCCTGAATTGTAGGAATATCGAGGCTTGTCCATGGGAAGAATTAAGTGATGTGACGCTCCAAGAAAATTGCAAACGGAAGCTATCCTAGGACATATCAGATCATGCAGAGGAAGGGAAAAGTGGTCACTAGGAGATTTGGTGATCATCCTTATGGTGAAATGGTTGTGGTACCAACAAATCATATTATAAGTTGGGAAGGTATGGAGGAAAGGACTCAAATATTAAGTCACATTAAGAAGAGGCAGATAGAATTTAGTTTTCCATGCGTAGAGGTACAAAGTCCAATGAGTATATGAAGAGGAGAATCTGAGGACCTAATGGATAGGATATGAGGTAGTACACATGTTAGGTGGAATTACATTCGAAAAGGTAGGATGACAATTATGGAAGGTAATGGAAACAATCTATTTAAATAAAGGAAAGTTCGCTAGGTTCCTCATCCTTTTGGTAAGATTCCTTGATGAACCTTGTGTTATTCTTATTAAAAGAGGGGTGCATTAATAAAGGTAGAGTTATCATGAATGGTTGTGTCTAGGATGGTAGGGGAAGCATGGATAAGAAGAGAATTTTTTCTAGGGAGAAAGATGCAAGAAGCAGCAAGTGCATCACAAGTTCCCAAACAAGTGCGGTCTAGGAGGCATTTTGTTACATATACTGATATGGAGGAGATTGAAAGTGAGATATGGGAAAATTTAGATGGGGAGAAACTTCAAAAAAAGAATAAGGATATAGAGGACTAGGTCATGGACCAAGGAAACAATGCAAGTCGCCTTGGTATTTATGAGATAACTATGGAACTTTATTGGATGATGAAGAATTTAATGGGACACTTTCTCTAGTAAAAGAAGACGAAGGAAGAAGAGGATGTGATTCTTGTTGAATGCTGGAAGTCTCATCATGCTGAAACAAGCATGATGAATCAGAAGGTAGACACCATTACGGTTGCACTAGGGGTTCGTTTGTTGATTCTTTGCCCTGCGTCATCGTGGGGTTCATGTGATAGTTTCTTAGGTTTGTTCATGGATCATTTGACTCTCCCATCATGATTTTAATGCTAGGTTTGTTGTCATTTATGGTTTTTGTTTTCTTTGTAGGATTCAAATATTGTTATGTATCGAGTCATTAGAAGGATCGGGGTTGATAACCTCTAATATACATTTAACTTGTTTTGTAAGGCTTTATCAGTTAGTGTATGTATCAATATTTTGGTTAGTTGTCATGAAGAGATTTGTTGTAAACACTCCATGGAGAGACAATGGGGACATTTTGATCGGTTTAGGTTGTGTATGGGTTTTGAAGTGCCTATTACAGGATGTTTTCTTGAAGTTATGTGGATGTAATCTTTTCTCTTCTATATAATACAAAAAATATTAATACTTACAAAAGATGAATCCTTTGTCAAAGACAAATGTTAAAATAAGGCCATACAATCTTGTGAAACGCCAAACTGGGAAGCAAATGATTGCAAGGAAGTTGACCAATAGCATTGAAGAAACATTTGATTAATGTGGATTCTTTGCTAAAATGTGCATTGCATGTTATTGTAAAAATCAATGTACTTTCTTTTGTTTCCATACACGATGAAAAAAGGAAGAGAACCATTTTTACAATGAATTTTGACACACCAAATGTATATCAATTTGTATGGTAGAAATGTTATCGAATAAAAAGGAGCACATTCTACACTTAAAAAATCATTTATAAATGGTGATTTATGGACTGTGAATGCCAACAGTGAATTACAATAGTATAGATCGAATACAGTTGCAATATGTGCATGTGTTAATTGGATTGTAGGTCAAAATTTAGACATGTGTCCACATTTAAATAGGTCTATATGTTAAGCTGGAAAAGGATCCTTTACGATTATTTCCATCTAATATGTCCCAGGTATTACTGATTAAGATGGTTAATGAATAAATCCAATGATTTAGTCTTCCTCTATTTTCCCAGTCGTGTTTTGGAAAATTAATGAAAGATGTTTTCTTGATGTTAGAAATCACAGGATAAAACTATCTAGATCATTGAGATTGTGCTTTGATCACTCCGAATTATGTTTTTATCAAGAATTGCTTTGCAAGTCTCTGGCCAGTTGGGAAATCTTATTTGAATGGAATGTTTGTTATTGTGTGGACTTAATTTATTGCATCCATTTATCTCTTTGTCTTGGGATAAGGATGATTCCCCCTTAACACTTCTAGTACCAATATAAAGTGCTCCTCATGCTCATCTTCTAAATTTGAACAAATAAGGATGCCATCCAAAAATACAATGAGGAATAACCCATTGATCAATCACATGAATGTATCTAGTGCATTTGTTATTATAGGTGTAACTATCTCATTGTAGACTATTTGATACTACAAAAATATCTTTGGAGATGGATGTTTTTAATAAAGTTACATTTCCAACAAAGGCTATCACTAAGATATGAATTTTCTAATCTTCCTATGATAAGAAATTTTCCATGCATATAATAGAATTTATCTTGTCCTATGATGTCTTGTTTCAATGAATCATTTTCAAGAATAATTTCCTATTTAATGATCATCTCCCTCCTATAGCATTGCACTTACTATGGAGGAGATCAAGGATGAGGAGGAGAAAAAAACTCCTTTATGTATTTCTTTTAATACAGATAAATCTTATGTGGAGGAGATGAAGGATGTGAAGGAAAAATATCCTTTACGTTCAATGATAGAAAGGTGGTTGGAGCATTCTGTTGTAATGAGAAAACAACTTCATGGTCTCTTGAATCTGTTATTCACAAATCCTCCTTCTCTAGTTGTATTGAACTTTATCTTAGATAAGTTGAGCATTCTAGTAGAGGGTGTTGACCATTCATGGACATCAGATATCTAGTGATTGAATAACTAAATCAAATTTCATTTTTTCTTGATACTAAATAAGATCGCAACAACTCATAGCTTTCTATAGTATTCTATCTGATAATTTCATCTTGTTGAATAATAACAGTGCTTCATTTTTTAGTTTCTTATTCCCATGTCTCTGTGCAATATTTTGACAGTAAGAATTTCTTACCATCCATCTCACATAATATGCTTTAAATATAGAATGAATTATTCACTTATAATTTTCTGAAGTGCTTTCTCGAACTACATATTCTCCTTTTAGTACATGATTCCATGTTCACGTGATCTTATATCTGTAAAATTCCTAATAAAAATTGTTAATGAAATAAAAATGAGGTTTAAAATAAAATATGGGATCTTCCCAAATTCTCTTCTATGATAGTGTGCAATCTCTCATCATTGTTTTGGCCCATAGCATATCCTTCATCATTTGATCGAACAAGAACTTGTTCTTTTGTTTCAATATGTTTTGTGCAGCAACACATAAAATTTTCTTAGTTGAACATTCAATATGTTCTTTCTATATCCAGAATTTCTTTACTACTTTCTTCATTTTTTTCATGATATTTAATGGGACTTCTGCAGTTCCAGGATTTATGTCCAAATTGAAACAATTCCAACATTTTCGGGTGTAGTTGGCATATTTAACATAATTTCTAGTGTATAGGATTCATAGGAACTTAAGGTCTTATGTCCATAATAACCACAAGAAATGTAGTAACCATTAAAAAATTATTCCTATTTGTGCTTATTATTCCATCCCGAGGTTGCATTAATTTATTAGTTTAAAATCCCACGGTTGGCTCAATTTAGCCGATAGTATTCTTGCTTTATCTTAATATAATTTAATGCTTACCAAAAAAATTGTTAATGAAAAAAAATTGAGGTTTAAAAGAAAATATGGGATCTTCTTTTGAGATTTCCTTAATTTTTACTTGAAAAGATATAGTAATATCATTCACATCAATCCTTTATATTAAATAATATTATATAATAAATAAAAGTACATAAAAAATTCTATGGGCCAGGATAGAGGCCGTTTCATAGCCGATACCTTGAGCGGTCAAAAGAGACTGATATATGTACATTTAACCAAAAAGAAGGCCTCTGAGCCTGAACCAAAAACTTACAGGGTTATGCATAATCAACCATCAAGGGAAGTCCTATACAAAAATTGAAAGCTCAAATTGAATAGAAATATAAACTGAGACAAAACAAATAAAACTAATTAATTGGCATCTTGGGTCCAGAATAGACACTCCATCTTGCACATCAATGGTGTCATGATTGAAAATAACCATCATGGGTGATCCCGAGCCATGAAAAGATGGGATAGAGAGAATATAAAATGTTTTCTTTTCCACTAATTCCAATATAAACAAGACATATTCCATGTGGGATGATGTTCAAAATGCATATAACACAAGGAATAAACCATAGGTGAAGTTTTCTCAAATTTCAAGTGTAGAGCCTCTAAGAAATGAGCGCATAAGGGATTAGCCGAATTCAATGAAGGAAGTGACATATCAGGTTGTTGCAAATGTGGCAGTAATATATCCCAATAACCCATCGAATTTACTATATTATCGTACCATTCCACCTGACAGGACCATTCATTCTCCTTTTGGCCATCCTTAGAAGTTCCTCCATCCACCTTAATATTTGTGTTCCTGATGAGGACGGTTTCATTGAAACAACATACAGGGGTGGAGAATTTGTAGCCATTCAAGCGTGAGTATGACCACCATGCCCATGAAAAGTGTTGTTCAGGGAAAATATACACTATGGCCTAAGGGTCTAGGGTCACCAACGTACAAATATCCAACGTGCAGACATATAACTATCTAGACATTTGAGAGAGAAATAGGGAAGAAAGCATATGCACCTTATTTATGAAGTTTGGTCCTATATTTAAACCTTCACTTCAAATGATCCAAAGGCTTCAACATGATCAAAACCATGCAAAAGGGATAGATACATTTCTACATAGATATTAGATGTTATATAAAAATAAATAAAATATTATAATTGAAAATAGGGATAGATGACAATGAATTCCATAAATCATAACAAGTAAGAAAATCAACAGAGAATGTGGAAGAACATCACTCTTTATTTATAAGAAAGGATTAATGCAACCTCTATTTAAGACAAGCTGTACTTTCTTGACCAAGAAATGAGTTCTCTTTCTCCAATCTCCAGGTATTCCTCTAGCATAACTTTTCTCTTCTAGTATGCTTCCCCTAACCTCTACCCCTCCCCTCTATTTATACTTGGTAATCATGAGGACTTACGAAGGTTAGGATGGTTAGAGATGTTGGGGACGTTGTGATTATGAACCCAGTTGTCCCTGACTAATCATTTTTTTATTAATTCTTCAAATTAATGTAACCATGGGTATGGATCAATTCCTAACATCTCCTATATGACTAGGCAAAGAGATCGCGAAATTCCTTAAATAAGGAAGTGTAAATGGAAATCTATTCTGAAAAACAGTTTTCACCAATGTGTAAGTTTTCTACGACATCAAGATTCACATAAATGTTGATCGAGATGGTTTTAGAGATGTTTTCCATATTCCCCTCGGCAAATAACCCCTCCTTAGGTAAGTATTAACAAGAACATCAAGACCCTCTGCTAATCTCACATGGAACTCTACCTTTTCAATATTGCTTACTTCTGAAAGAAATAAAGACTTGTGATGGAGATCCTCACAAATATTCTCAGGTCCACACATGCTTCCAGAATGGATTCTCCAAAAGGAAAAACCATATGTAAACAATCATAGAAATATGTCGAGTTCTCTACTGAAGAGGGAAAATAAGCTTCATATGACTCCTATGAGACATGTGGCATCACGATGGAAGAAACATTGGCATCAAATATAGCTTGATAAGCTAATTCTGTTGTTGATAAGGGAACTTTGGGCTCTTCTCATGAAGGGAGGACCTAGGGTTCAGTTCTATATACAACCGTAGAGATATAATTCCCAACAATTGCAGAAACTAAGTAGTTAATAGGAGCTAGTATATCAAATGTTCCCATCAATGATGTCTTCATTCCAACTCCCAATATTCTGTTAGTTTGTTTCAACTGATCAATAAAAGGCACTATAGACTCATTGGTCTCCAAATGACCTTTTCGATTAGAACTCATCTGGTCCATATTAATCAACTTCCCTTCGGGCAAAAACACTAAGAATCAAAATACAGACAAAGGAATAGCACACATGGCATATGTCTAGCTTCTCCCAAAAAGCATATTATAGTCCAAGGAAGAATCAATCAGTTTGACCTCAATAGAAATTTCTTTCCCTGCCAAATTTATTTCAAAATCCATCAAGATATAATGACAATGGAATGAAATTTTGTCAAAAGCAGTAAGAAATTTTTTTGATGGGACCGACTCTGGGGATGCCAAATATTTCCAGCAAGACATCGACATAACACATGTGGAAGCACCCTAATCCAGCATCGTTCATCCAATGGTGTTTTCGCCATGGAAAACATCGATGGAAAGGGCCACATGGTATGGAGGGAACAATTTAACATCATAAAGATTAAATTTGTCTAGCAAAATTGCCAAGTCCATACTACCTATAGAGGCTAAGAGTGCATCTCTCTGTGAGGGAGAAATCTGTAGCACTTCCAATGTTGACATGGCACAAGGTGTTTGGGCTAGGTCTTCCACTACATAATATTTAGAAGAAACCATAAAATTAGGGTTATGGAATGTCTTTTTAAAGAAACCTTAAGGTATCTTGGGCATTGGTTCAATCGGTTTTTCAATAGTAACAACGGTTGAAGTTTCAGTAGCACACTTACCCTTTTCTTAACCCACTGATTCATAGTTTTTATTTCTTGTTTTGAATAAAGTATTGGATCTAATGATGTCGATATAATTGTGATCAGTAGGAGCACTAAGTGTTCCCCTGACATCTTTTGAATCAGAAGCTGCATTCTGTCCTTGGGGAAAGGAATCCTTCAAGACAATCAGTTGTTGTTTCTTAAGCATCTTTTGTTCTTGATCCATCAAGGGAAATTGATAAGTAATATGGTTACCTTGGAACAAATTGCAAGGAAAATTAACCTTATTATTTTATTTATTACCCCCCTTAGCCTTATTCATGGGTTTTTTTTTTATTTTGTTTCCCCTCACCCTTCTTCCCCCTTTTCTTTCTCCCACTGGGTTTCTAAGTGCCATTTTGAGAATACTGTGTTGAATAAAAATTAGAATTTTGTTGTGAGGGAGTGAAATCCTTAGCTACCTCCACTACAGAGTATTTCACTAACAGCTCATGGAGCTTCTTAGCCAATGATTCTACAATGGGTGTGCTTACTAAACCAACCATAGTGCCACACCATCGGCATGGGGTCCAGGCTTGCGTTTCTCAAAGTGATTAGTAGAACTCAGTGCCTCAGGGATAATTTCATAGAGAATCCCAGACTGACCGTATATTAGATCTAGTTGTTGGGCCCTGAGAATATCCTCTTTCTCCTTCACCACTCTTGAATATGATCGGATATGTGAGTGGTCTTATTTTGTCAAAAATTTGACAACAAGTCTATGTCAAAATCATATCGGATAGGAAGTTGAAAATGATTTAAAAACATGGTTACTAAGTCAAGGAAGCTACCATACACGGCTGATGGGAGCTCTATGTACCACTTAGATGATACATTAGTTAACGTTCTTTGAAATAGCTGCAACCAAATGAAGTCATTCAATGAGTTGGAAGAGCACCATAAATGAAAAGTGGTGATATGAGCACCAAGATCCTCACCATTTTTCCCTTCAAACTTTGGAATGTCTGAGGGAAATTTGATGGGGAAAGGTGGTCATGCCGCATTATGGCGCATGGGGTCATTCCTTAGTTTAGACAAATATGGCAAGTTTAAAGTTTCCAGTAAAGGAAATTTTAGCCTATCTGGTGTTTAGCATTTAGGATTCTGGGTTGAGGAAGTACATTCTCCAAGGCTCCCAAAATAAAAGGTGGGTTTGTCCCTAGCCACTAGTTTTGATATGGGAGCACTATTCTGAAATGGGTTCCACCCAAATGCCAAAGGATTACTCACCTATGGTGTGTGATAGGTTGTTTGGCCAGCTCCAGCCAAAATTGGAGTTTGAAAAGTAGGATTTGAGATCCCCCCACTAAAGAGAGAAAAGGGGGAGCTCCCAAATGGAGTGTCTCATACCTGGCTAGAAGTATGAAAACTAAAACCAGTAAAGGAGTTTTGGTTCGCAGATGACACATATATGTAAGTAGATGATGGGCCTGCATAACCTGTGGATGAAGGAATGTGTTCTCCATTCCACAGAAATCCCTAGATAAAAGAAGTGGACCCACTTGGACCACTTTGAGCATTATTCATGAAAGGAGAAGAAGTATAAGGTGCACTAGGTATCCCAATGACCATCCCACTAGACTGAATTATAACATTTGAAGGTGTTGATGGATTGAACACTCGAGCACTCGAAGGAAGAGGTGCAGCAGATGCACTAGGTCTTGGAGCACTCATCGGGGGAGGAGAGACTCTACCAACCATTATGGTTGAAGTGGGAGTAGACATAACTTCTCCTAAACTAGACATATCTAAACTCAAAGGAGAACTAGACTTGGGTGAACTGAAAGGATGAACCTGAACTAACACAGGGTCATTCAAATCAGTAACAGTTGTATTATAATTTCATGCAAACTCGTCAACTTGTGGATCCTCTATCTCTACTAATGGAAATTCTACCTGAGTAGTTCTAATTTTCGATTCACTTGGAACTTTGCTTACACCTGTTAGTTCAACAAAACCGTATGTGTCAAGTCTTCGCCTTTGAGGTGGCGATGGAGGATCCACTGTTGAAAATGGAGGAAGGTTTTGCAACCTTCTAGACCTACAAAGAGGATAATCCTCCACTAAAAAAAATTAAAACAAACACCTAAAGGTCAAACTAATACACAAGCAAAACAAAGAGAATACAGTAAAAATATCCTAAGTAACACAAACCTAGGAAGGTGATAGATACACCTTCCATTGGAAAAGCTGGGATGATTAGGACCCAGATCCAACCAGTGAAGATTGAAGAGTAGTTACTTGGAATCTCATGATGATTTTTCTGGGTGAAAAAGATAGAATCACACAACCTCTCTCCCAAATTATCAACCGAGGTTACCTTCCAAGTATACCCTAGGAGCACTGGAAATATCCTTCCAATGCCACCTGTGAAAGAACCTAAGTTCTGGAAACTAAGGCTACCAAATTTACAATGGGAGTCTGATGGAACGGTCATTGTCTTGACTGATGTGCATGGGTAGGGTAGCTAAGCCTAAAATTCTAAAAATATTGGCAGCTCACGGTGCCCAAGAAGTAGTATTGAAAGAACCCTCGTATGCACAACAATCCCGGTATACATCCAAACAAGGTATTGGAGAGTTATCTCCGCAACCAAGCTCTCACACGGCCTCGTGCTTGACTCTTGCATTGAAGGATATTTTTGGAGTATCCCTTGTAAGCTTGGATTTACCTAAATATTGGCCACTATGTCTGAAATCAAAGTGCCCTTGCATAGTTAAAATTTCATAATCCAAGAACGTAGCCTAAGCTAGTGTATGACCAAACCTACAAAATGAAATATTCCTAATAAATTCTATATTAAGCGTTCTTGTTAAGGATTTATTACTCAGAGGTCTCAAAGTGGGTCTCGATGATGTTTTTGAATCAACATGTGAAAGCAATTGTGATGCAAAAATTTCAAAATAAATGCGAACAACAATGCTCTTTTTCCTTTTTCTTTTTATGAAACAAAATGAAACTTTTTTAAGAACTCTAAAAAACAAAAGACTTTTATATTTTTTGTTTTTTCTTAAAATAATGGAAAAAAAACTAATACAAAGAGCCTAGACTAGGGCTAACTATGCAACTAAGAATTCCTTTTTTCTTTTCTTTTTCAAAAACTCAAAATTTTGATGCAAATTGAATGCAACTAAGTAAGTTAAGCAAATTGAACCTGTATAAATGTAAGTGATAACATTTAGATCTTAAAAGTAACAATATTTGACAATAAAAGAAAAGATGTCTCAAATCCTAAATGGACTAAAATGCCCACTAAAAAGACAAGTAGATCAAAACTTGGAAAGAGTGACAGACCTAGAGCACTACTGAAGAAATCAAAGGAAGACCAGTGTGCTAGAAGGACTAATAGAGACCAAAAACCTACATACACACTAGCACTTAAACCAAAAGAGCCAAGAAGGAAGACCTAATTCACTCACAAACAAATATTCAGACCTATCCGACCCCAAAAGAAACTTGAATGACAAGTGGAAGTGAAAATCATTTACTAACAACACATCACAATGTAAGAGAAGAAACCCTAAATGGAGCCAAGGAGTCGAACTGAAAAAACAGGGAAACCCTAGTAGTATGACCTAACCATACAAGAAACTATGATTGTTACTTAAACCGGCCACGAATGAACCGTAGCTGTATATACTGTCAACCCATGATTACAAATAGGAAACCACGACTGTATGTACATACAACCAATGATTACTACCGAATTTTTTCAAAAGAAAAAATAATGCCTAAGGGATCCTAAGCACCAAACACTGTGGACTAAAAGAAAAATATAGGCAAGACACTTACAGAAACTAAAAGAGAAAACTAGATAGTAAAACTCTATGGAACAGAACCAAAACAAGCTAGACTCCCTAGTGGAGTTTCCTATTCTATTGTTCATGGAAAATATACCTTATGACCTAAGGGTCTGGGGCCACCAACATATAAATATCCAACTTGCATACATACAAATATCTAGATATTTTAGAGAGAAATAGAGAAGAAATCATATGCACCTTATTTATGAAGGCTAGTCCTAGCTTTAAACTTTCACTCCAAATGCTCCATAATCTTCAAGATGATCAACAACCTGCAAAAGAGATAAATACCTTTATACATAGATCTTAGATGTTATATTAAGATAACTTAAATATTATAATTTCATATAGGAATAGATGACAATGAATTCCATAAATCATAACAAGAACAACGACACACAATGTGGAAGAACATCACTCTTGATTTATAAACAAGGATTGGTACAACCTCTATCTGAGTCAAAACCTCCCTTGCTAACCAAGAACTGAGTCCTCTTTATCCAATGTCCAATTATTCCTCCGGCATAACCGTGTTCTTCTAAGATGCTTCCCCTAACCTCTACCCCTTCCCTCTATTTATACTTGGTGATCAGGGGGAGTTACAAAAGTTAGGATGGTTAGGGAAGTTAGGGATGTTATGATTACGAACCCAATTGTCCTTGGCTAATCATGTTTAATTTTTTAATTTTTTGGCTTAATATAATCGTGGGTATGTATACTAGCAAGTCACGAATGGATCGTTTCTCCTATGAAGGAAACCCATGAATGAATAGTGTGATCATATAACCACCGATTGCATACATGGTTCCCCACGAATGACTTGCGAGGTGAAATGTCAATACTCGCGATTACATGTTAAGATTATTAAAAAACTCGGGAAAGATTGGAAGGAACAGTATGTATAAAGGAATATCTTCATCTATAAGTTTTTGGAAACTTCTATCCATAATGTCCTTTTGTGTACCGATATGCTCAGTGTCAGTAGTCGGATGGAGAAGTTTCATTTCATAGTATAACAAACAGAGCGTCACCTGAGCATGAGGACTTGAGAATAATGAAAAGCAATTCTTGGTGAATTCACAATTTGGACTACACAAATTGCAATTTCAATGATATCAATCATTTTAAAATCATGATTTTTTCTTAGGACAGGAAATTACTATTGTTTAAATTTCCAAATAACAAAAATAGAAATTTCTAGAAACAATTTTGAGTGGCTTCTATAAAAATTTCACCAAAAAATTTAGGTGTTTTAGTTGTCTTTTATCCTACACATGAGGATAGGCATGCTCCAGAACCAAATCCAAGTGAACCTAATGTTCTTCAAATCCACATATAACTTGACTATGTTATCAGTAGCTCGAACTTGGTGTTTGCTAGAAATAATCTCCCCAAACCATCATTTCCTCTTCAAAATCATGGCAGAAGTGTACCAAAAACTAGGTGATAAGATCCTAGATATATAATAAATCACCTCCATGCCACATGAAATTAAGTCCATTTGTAAGGTTTCTTATTAAACTATGGATGTGTTTTATTAAATACATGCACCCTCCCATCCTGGTTGTTTTCCACACAGATCTCATTATGCTCCACCTGTCACCCCATCCATTACTCTATATCAATCACCCATTCATAAAACATTAATTGTTAATAATTATTAATATTGCTTGCTATTTATTTTTTTCATGTAACTTTTGTTCCTTGTTAATAATTTGATCCTCTTTTTTAAGTTTAACATTTTCTATTTCTAACTTATGAATTTCTTTCTTTGTTTTCAATTGTTCAATTAAATTTCTCTGTTCAACACAATTAACCTTCAATTGATTTTCTATAAATCCATTATTGTCTTCTTGAACTTTTTGAAAATGATATGTTAGCTTTTGATTTTCTTCCTTAATAAGTTCTTCTAGTGTTTCTTCTAGTATGCTTATATTAATTTCTTGAACATTGTTAGACATTTATTTCCCTTCAATTATCTCCTCCTCTTCTTGTAACATTTTGTAATTTCATATTATATGTACATAGTACATTAATACTAAAATTTAATCAACATTGAGACATATTTTCTATGGAGAAATTTCTTCACGCAATGACGAGATTGGATATTCAAAGAAAGGGAATCCAAATTCCAATAAACCCATGAAACTTTCGTTGGAAATCCAACAATTATTACCACTGTCTATAATTATCCCATAAGAGAGGTTTTTAATTACACTCGACAAATTATTCTGTAATTACTTCATAAATACATTGAATTTATGTATACATAGCCAGTTATCAAATTCAAATGGATATAATCCCTACTTTAATGTTGAAGGTTCATATTCATACAACCCTTCCACCATGAAAAGTTGAAAAATATTGGTACTTCATTTGGACAAGAGTAAACTAGGTATACACTAGAAGAAGAAATAGAAATACTCTAAATAAAATATTTTTCTTCAAATTATTTACAATGGTTATATTTGATTAACCTATATATATAAAATCATTTTGATTTCAATAAAAGTGATAACATTTATACCATCCCTCCCCTATTGGTATCCCTCCTACTATTCTAAATTTACCATTGTTCCTTTCTACATCAAACTGGATTCTCACATTGTTGCACATGTCTCCATCCAACACCAAGATTTGTAATAAACTGATGTGAATGATAAATATACCATTTCATTCAACATTATATATCAAACCTGCTAGCGTACTTCATACTTTACGAAGATATAGAATATGTTATCAATTCAATAACTCGGAGTACTCAATTTAGTCTCCCCTTTCTGTCCTATCATATCTCCCATGAATGTCACAATTAAACCATTTATGATGAAAATCCATCCATGAATTTTATCCTATTCATTCTATCATCAACCATTATCCTATTCATTCTATAATCAACCATTCCTTAATCTGTTATCCAATTCAAATATTGTATTCTTATGATGTCCAAGCAATAGAATGAATCTTCTGAGGATAATCTTTTTTCCACTTTCCAGGCACAAAGAATAGAATTCATCAAAGTTAAGAAGAAATTGGAAAACCGGGCATCAAATATCAAGGAGGGTGATGTCAAGGAGTGGTACTCATAAATTCAAGTAAATAAAATACACAAGGAATAAATTCCACTCATGAAGAGTCGCATTGAACAAATGGAGACACACTATTAGTACATTGAGGACCACTTGAAGCAGGATTGAATAATTTCGTGCAATTCATACTTGGTGGACTGTTATACCGAAATCTTGTCACCCTCATGTTATGGGATAGGTATCCCCTTGTCTGCTCCAATCCCTCAAAGTTTTCCCTAGAGAAATGAAGGTTCAAATTATCCCCTTGCAATTTTTCCCTATGTTGAGCTGGTAACGCTCCTCTTCCATTGACAAAAAGTGATGCTAGGGCAGCACCACTCTTGATACATGAGCAAGAAGTGGTTCCACTGCTCCTATCCTTACTGCAAGAAGTGGTGCCCCCTTATCACCACCTGTTTTCTTCATTGGAGGAGTGGTGCTCAAGTTTTCAAGGAAAAAAGGGAAGCTTCGAGAGGATTCTCGAAGCTGACCTCCATGGAGCCTAATCCATATGGTTTAAGACCAGCTGGAGCTCGAGATCCTCCACTTTAGGATCTAATCTACACCTCACCCATGAGATCCTCAACCATACCTATCCTCCCATGCCTTTAAATGCTGGCTCACCCCCCATGGGAAAAACGAGGGAGAATTGTGTTGTATACCCAAACTTTGTCAAAATCATTCTTGATTCTTTGGAGGCAAGGTGAAGTTAGAGGAAAGGAGCCATTGGAAGGAACTCTCAACACCAAGGCATGAACATTTTAGTCTCTCCAATTGAACGTGTATGAATTCATACATATTTTCAGGAATTCTGATTGATGTTGGTCTTTAAATCTTCATAGTTGGATTTGAATAGAACTTGGTTTTGTTAGATCTCTGATTTCTATCTTCTTTGATAGAACAGGAAAAGATTCATTCTAGTTTTTCTTCATTTTTTATACATGATATTTGTATTGTTTTTTCTGTTTTTTTTTCAAATTGTGAAAGAATATATATATAATTTATTATAGAATGTTGCTATTAGTTCATTCTTTCTTTAGTTGAAAAATATGAACACTTTTGTATGAAAGATGTAATTATCTTTTCTTTCTTTTCATTAGAGATCTCACTTCTTTTTTCAGTTCAAAAGAGAAGATTTTGTTTGTTTCAGTTAGGAAAGGACCATATAAGCAAGTGTCTTTTATTTTTTGTATGGGATTTATTCTATGTTTCAAATGAATTGAACCTCTCTCTCCCTTCCTTAAGTAGGGCATACTTTGAAAGGGAACGTGAAATTTTGCACATCATACTACATGGTTTTAATTTTTATGTCCTCGCCTCATGTATCCACCTAATCGTTCAAGATAAAATTAAGCACTAGCTTAGGTTTAAAATTTGTAGCAAGGTGTGATAGGTTAGTGACATGTTCGGGTGTCGTAAAACATAGGAGATGTCGTTAATTTGCCTGCACTACAACCTGGGACTCGTGTGGTTCTTCCACGTACCATTGGTATATCGAACAACCTTTCACGTACCCTTGAGGTATATAGAAAGGTACTTGATGTACTTGATTGCATATCGTAAGGCCCCTTGTGAATGGTTGTGCATTAGATAGTTGTACTACCAATTTGAGCTCCCATGTACCTTGTGTATATTGGGAGACACTTTTAGGAATCCTGAAACCATCAGAATTAACCCTTTGGCCATCTTGGCATCACACTAGTTGTGAAGCCTTGATAATCTCGTGAGGTTTCAAAACTTTGATCCACTCCTCTCACATATTTTGCTTTCTTCTTTAGTTTGAGTAGCTCTTGTTGTCTGTATAGTTAGGATTTTTTAGAAGAGAGAGATAGTTTTGTTACATAGTTATGGCTCCACCTTCTAGGACTACCAACCAAGAGGCTCCTTTACCAAGCATTTCTTTTGTGTTCCCTCCATATGGGGCTATTGGTCCTCCTCTCATGGCTATGTTAAGCCTTCTTGGATTGACTATTGGATTACCTATTTGGTTATTCTCCACTCCAGTTATCCCATGTACACTAGTTTCTTTTGATCCTAATCCTTCATCGCAAGAGAATCAACCTCATGTTGATCCCTCTCCTTCTTCACCAGATATGTCTTCTCTTGTTTCTCCCTCTTTTCCTATTGAAATTTGTAGTACTACCACTCAGGTGGATAAGAAGAAGAACAAAAGGAATATTAAGAAGAATAAAAACAAACAAAAAACCAAGTCTCAACCAATTACTCCTCCCAATGCGAAGACTGTTGATCTGCACACCCAAAGATCACATAAGACCAAATTCCCTTGTAGGGTTTGCAAGGGTGATCACCTTTTGAAATATCATCATGGTCTAGCCCTAGTTTTATAAGAGTGTTCTAAGGTTTCCCAGGAAATGATGTCATTAGCCTCTCGTTATCATACTGATGATCCCCCTTCAACTAGTGACTCTATGGTTAAGAGTCAGAAGGGTAAAGTCAGAAATCCTTTCTTGCTTTATAAGGACGTGCACTTTAATTACCTTTGTCCTCTCATGGATGAAGCTTCTAAGTTGTTGGAATATATACTATTTCTCAGCAACGGCTTCCAACAGGTTATCGTAAATTGTCACTTGACATCCCATTGGTTTATAAAGTGGTTGATCCAGTTCTAACCTCGATTGATTCCACTCTTCCATTAAAGACTGAATTTGAAGTGGTAAATTCAGTTTCATCCATAGTTAATCCTACTCTTCCTTTGAAGAGTGAAGTTAAAGTGGTCAATTCAGTTTCATTTGTAGTTGATCCTACTCTTCCTTTGAAGAGTGAAGATAAAGTGGTTGATTCGGTTTCATCCGTGGTTGATCCCATTCTTCCTTTGAAGAGTGAAGTTAAAGTGGTTGAGTCGACTTCATCTCCACCCGATCCCACTCTTTCATTAGATATTGTTAAGACTGAAGTAGTCGCTTTCACCAAATCTTCATCTTGTTCTTCTCTTCTAGTAGAGAGTGAACTAAAACCTGCTAAAGTTTTTATGCTTCATTTTGATTGTTCTCAACAAAAGGAAATTTTGTCTGCTTCGACAGAACCCTCTCCGAGTAGTGAGGTTATTTCCTTTTACTGGACTAACCTAATAGAATCTTGTATTAATTTGAGTGTTCCTTTCCAGATAGCTATGTGAATTATCTGTAAGAGTATACTCCGCACTATTGTTGATGAAGGAGCTTCTATTAGTATTCTATCCTCTACTGCTTGGAAAGCCATAGGTTCTCCTCCACTTGTGCCAGTCACAGATCAGATACTGGCGTTTAATCGAAGACCCACAATTCCTTTAGGGATTATTCCTCAGTTGCCTATTACTTTGGAAGGAAAAACTGTCTGTATCGATGTTATGGTAGTCGAAGGTCACTTAGATTTTAATTTGCTCCTTGGGAGTGATTATGTTTATGCCATGTTCAAGATGTATTGTCCACACTCTTTTGAGTGATGTATTTTCCTAGTGATGAGATTATTGTGATTGTTGATCAGCTTTCCTTCGTTAAACCTGATTATTGTGTGACTCCTAGTCATCAGACTTCCCTGAATGTCCCACATGTTCTTGTGGCTCTTTCCCCTTCTGGTTAGCTTCTTCTCATCATAGGTAAAATGGGGGGCATGGCTCTAGGGATATCATAATGGAGTTAAGTCACTAGCTTCTTATATAAGAGGGAAACCTACCAACCTCTGGATATCATGTAGGGTAGGAGCAGGTTAGAGAGCATAGTTCTTTTTCAATGTCAAGCTCGTTAAAAAATGAAACAGGTTGGTGAGCATAGTTCCTTTTTTGTGTCAAGCTCGTTAAAAAATGAAACAGGTTCCTGATAAAAGTTCCCATTCTATGTCAAGCTCATCAAAAAATGAAATGGATGTCCTCAAGAATAGTTTACCTTTTGGTTTCAAGCTTGCATAAAAATGAAACCATGGTTCAAGCATAGTTAATTTTTTGTTTCAAGCTTGTGTAAAAATGAAACAGGTCATTTTGAGCATAGTTCATTTTCTATATCAAGCTCGTTAAAAAATGAAGTAGATTTCCTTAAGCTAAGTTTACCTTTTGGTTTCAAGCTTGCATAAAAATGAAACCATGTTTTGAGCATAGTTTTTTCTCTGTTACAAGCTTGTTAAAAAATGAAGCAGATACCCTGAGCATTCTTTCGACGGATCTTCGAGCTCATTAAAACTAGTAAGATGGTGTTGAGATTACTTTTCATTTTTTGTGCTCTGGTTAAAACATGGAAAGTGGTTTGAGCTTAGTTTATTACTTTTTCATGCTCTGGATTCAAACATGAAAAATGTTAATAGAGTCCTCTTTAAGCTCTTTCTAGACTCTTAAAATGTGAAAAGATTACTGAGTGAACTTGTCTTCTTCACGCTCATGAAAGGACCTGAAGAGTCCTCTTCCCGGTGATAGTTTACCCATTTTTCGGACTAGGGGGTGCTACTTACGAAAACGGTACACTCTAGCCAATCATGACTAGAAGAGTTCTCTTGGGTACTATTTTACACTTTTTTGGGACCTAGAGACTAAATCATATGAAAAAGGACCCTTTGGAGTTTTCTTTAGTTTGTTCAGACTCTCTAAACATGAACTACACTGAGTTTTCTTTCATTGGACTCATTAAATTAAACATTGAAAGACTCTTATTGGGAACAAACCCATCCTTTCTCAGGTTCGTAAAACATATGAGTTTGGGCTCATCCGAAGGATGAGCTATATCGAGTGTTTGTTAACCTCTTTGAACTAGTAAAAACAAAAAAGAGGCACTCATCAATCATGATCGGGGAATTAAGGGAAGGGAAATGCATTTCATTTGTAATAAATGGAAGTTATTAGTCACCTTTGAACATGTCACTTTTCTGCATTTCATTCAGACAATTGGGTAAATCATCTTGTCTTTGGGTCAATCCACGTTTATGATTCATGCCACTCCTTTGAGTCATGTCCATTGTCGCATTGTGTTCTACCTCGTCAAGTCAATGCTTCCAAGTATTTGGTCATGTCGCCCAATGTTCAAAGGGAAGTCATGTTGAGATTTTACACCTGTAGTTAAATAACTTTTTGTGTCAGTTATTTTTGAGTCAGTCATATGGTTACATCATACTCAAAATTCCAAAACTTTGTTCCAAGTTTCGTGTCATTGATGTGGGATTCATCATGGCCCTCCTTCAACGAGAATATTCCCGTCGACATCAACTCATCATCCATGAATTATTCTTAGATAAAAAATTTAGTACCTTGAGGTATGTATGCCCTAATGACAGATTTTCTCGCTTTCGACATAGGTTGACATCATTGACCTTTGATAGATTCAACTGAGTGTTCGACATCATATCATCTATTCACACTTAAGAGATTGTACTAGGGTACCTTGGGAATAATTGACATCAATGATGATCTCCCTCGCACTTGTTAACGGTTCACATCATTGACCAGTAATCAAGTGGTTTATACCATGTTCGACATCACATCATTGTAATCACATGGATAGAATCATACTTTGTGGAAGACGAGACGAAGACCCTGGGTACTTGTTAAAAGCACTTGTAGCTTTATTCCTAGGTTGCAATGGAGTATATTGTATGAGTCCTAGCATGGATCCACATTGTATGTTCGTGGTTGTGCTCATATTTGCATCTGTATGACATAGATCTACATTCTATGTCTCTTAGCTATGTCCAAATTTGAGTTTTCTTCGCATGGATCTACGTTGTATTTTAGTAGTCATCACCTTTTTGTATCTCACATGGATCTGCATTGTATTGGTCGACAACCATGTTGTGAGTCATTTGGGACATGTATCAAAATGTGTCATAGAAATTTGGTGATGTTTGAGAAGTTCTGACCATTGGACCTTTTCCTTGGGACTATACCTTGTTCTTTCACAGTATATTGCCTATCTTTTTCCTCTATCCATTATACTTTGGGGGGAATTATGTTATACCGAAATATTTTCACCCTCATGTTATGAGATAGGTATCCCCTTTTCTACTCCAAACCCTCAAAGTTTTCCCTAGAGAAATGAAGGTTCAAATTATCCCCTTGCAATTTTTCCCTATGTTGAGCTGGTAACGCTCCTCTTCCATTGAAAAAAATTAGTGCTAGGGCAGCATCGCTCTTGATACATGATCAAGAAGTGGTGCCACTACTCCTGTCCTTACTGCAAGAAGCAGTGCCCCCTTATCACCACCTAATTTCTTCATTGGAGGAGCGGTGCTCGAGTTTTCAAGGAAAAAAGAGAAGCTTCAAGAGGCTTCTTGAAGCTGACCTCCATGGAGCCTCATCCCTATGGTTTAGGACCAGTTGGAGCTCGAGATCCTCTCTTTTAGGATCTACCACCTCACCCATGAGATTCTAAACCATACCTATCCTCCCATGCCTTTAAATACTGGCTCACCCCCCATGGGCAAAAGGAGGAAGAATTGTGTTGCATACCCAAAATCCGTCAAAATCATTCTTGATTCTTTGGAGGAAAGGAGCCATTGGAAGGAACCCTCAACACCAAGGCATGAAGGTTGTAGTCTCTCCAATCATTTATTAATAAAGAATGTATTTTCTTTCCCATATTTATTGTTTCATATGTTTATATTACTTGATTCCTTTGTCACAGGAATAGATCTAGTTGATTATATTGTATGCTATCATTTTTTATTTGTTGTCTTCCATGTTTTACAGGTTCTTCTGCAGTAAGCTTCAAGGATAGCAAGGAAAACCTTCGAGAAAAGAATCACGGTGTTCCATTCAAGTGATTAACTAGATCTAGGGAGAGTCTAGCATTTCATGTTTTTGTTTTGTTCTAGATATGAGCCATTTAGACTAGGGAACCAACTCTTGTCCATAGGAGGTGTGTATTTCTGGCTAACATGAACCAAACACACTTTTTTGATACAGAACTGCACTTTTCATCACGAAATCCTTATGAGTGATGTTTGCACAAATACCCTCCTTTTCCATTTTTGTAATTCGATAATCATACTTTGTAGGTTGTATCCATGAAACATCCTAATGTATATACTTGTTGTTTCATTAAAAATCCTTTTTTTGCATATTCTTGAATATATGTATCTCTTATTTTTGTAATGGAAACCTTTGGATATAATATATGTATCCACTCCATAAGAATTTCCAATGCACACAAATGGTGTTCAAAATATAATTTATAATGTTTTGTTTCTATGAATATTATTTTGAAAGATGATCCAATAATGTAGTCCAATTTAGTTATGTGTATTAATGTATAAGTTGAATGTCCACTATCAATATTGATACTTAAAAACATTTTGTATTTTATGAATTTACTATGAGTTACTTCAATCTTTATCATTGTCACTTTCTTTCTTCAACTTTATGCAAAACACTACCTTTACACGAATTATCCTTATCATCCATACTTCTTTTGTGCACTTTATATTGAGGCTCATCCTCTCTATATAGATATGTAACGAGATGAACCTTGAATGATGTCAAATAATGTTTCTACATCCTTGGTATCTTCTAATAGTTGTTACAATTTATTTTTGCGCACAACTCTTCCTACGAAATATCTTGTTTTCTGAATTGCACATTGTCTTGTTTCTCCATTCATAGGATTACAATATTTCCTTTATCTTATATCTCCATCATATTTTTAGAAAAAAAACATTGATGTGCTTATGACCCGTATGCAAAACTATATTTCATTTCTCCTAGCATTTTTCTTTGGTCCTTTTCTACCAGAACTTTGTGTGGTCTCCCTTGTAGGAGTAATATTTGGTTTCATCCTGGTGCACAATTGTTGGCTTGTTTTTCCAATTTCGATCTTTATGACCAAAATTGTGTCATTGATAACACATTCCATGTCCATTTCCAAAGGGATAAAAGGATTTTTGACCTCTGTATACCTTGTAGTTTATTGGTTCAAATCGTCAGCTATGACACTATTGAGAGGTCTTCTATTTCTCTCAAATTTGATGTTTGTCAATGCTTTGCAATTTCATCCTGTTGGAACCCCAACAACTCCCCTTTATTGTACACAAAATAAAGGGAACTGCTAGGTAGAATTTTGTAAATATTTAGATTTTGGTTTTCTTTTAATTTTATCTTGCTTGATTTAGTAGTTGATTTCATACATTCTTCCTTGGTTTTCATTTCTTGAGATTTCACTATTTGGATCACCTTTGTCGTTTCACTTTCTTGGCTCCTTAGATGTTCAATAACACTTACTTTCTCTCATTTAGACTAGTTGAGTCTCTCCCATGCGTCGGTTCTTTTGAATTGAATTAATCCGATGTTTCGACTATCACACCTGGTTTTTAATATTTGAAGCATGGGTGTGTGTATTGACACATCAATATAATCTAATTAAACATTTAATATTAAATATTTTAGTTCATGTTTCAAAGATTGGTAAATCAAAACTTTAAGACAAACTTGTTTTGTTTGGTTAAGCAAGACATTAATTTTTTATTAAGATTGTATTTTGACATTATGACATCTCAATTGGTCACAAACTTGATTATTCTTTACTTTTGAAAATATCTCAATTACTTTTAATAAAAAATTTAAGTTATTTTATAATTTTGAAATCTCATTTCAATTAAACTTTGTGAAAAATATTATTTATCCCAACATGCTAAAATAATTTTAATGACTTGTCTTTAGCAATCACTCAAAATCCAATTAACAATTTTTATGCATAACATAACTTTATTTCCTTATATATATATAACAAAATTTATAAACTCTCTCACAAGAAGAAACCTAAAAAATATATTATTTATTTAACTTTATCACTATGCATAAATTTAATTATCAAAAACTTTTGATTTAAAAGTGGATAAACCCAAGAACTTGTATGGCACGGTTGACATTGGAATTGGCAATAAAAGGTGACTTACATGAAATCATAAAAACGTTTGATTGCTTGGCTTATGTTACCGACACATGAAATTAAAAAAAAAAGAAAAATTGTCTTTTCCTTCTTAGAAAAACAATGATTTGGTTTCATAATAATGAGATAGATTGGTTTGGGCATTTGCCATTATCCTTTGACTTTCATCCTGCTAATGACTATGCACAAATAACATTCATACATGGAAGTATAAAACATGTACACCAGAAATCCCGAGTCCGAAAGTTCTCAAAACTTGTCACGAGTCTTGAAGTTAAGTAAACGTATTACTTTAATAAAAAGTAAAAGTTATTTTAATTCATACACCAGCGTATTGGTAAAGTCATTTGGATATGAAAGGAATTAATTCTCATCCATGACGACATGGAGATTATGATGACATGGAGATTTTAGAGAGCGTTAGTAATATAAGATCGATTGAGAAGCTACCATTTCCAGAGAAGTTTAAGAAGTATATCACGGAGAAGTCAAGCGCACCACCAAAGGAATTAAGAATAATACCGTGTTCTGAAAAAAAGGGAAATAACGCCACATAAGGAAATCCTAAGATTAATAGGTTGAAGATGGCATTAAAACAATTACCACGAGCCAACAAATCATTTGATATCATGTCACCAGAATCCTGAAAAAGAGGCTAAGTTTAATCCCACGGCGAACTCAATATGGATAAATTGCTACGGTTATTATGGCACACGAATTTGTGGAAGCAGTGAATGCTTTCCATTCGAAATGGCTTACACTACCCAAAGGAGACTCTTTAAAACTTTATGATTTCTCGAATTTGTTGGAGAAAATCTCAATCTCACAAGTTTTCTTGTAAAGAGAATTATGCATCACACATTTAAGATACAGTTGCACTCTGCCACAAGATCTGGATTATCGATGAGTCTTTTAGTTCGTCGCCAGTAAGCTCGCCAGATCGCTAGCATTAAGAATGAAATACTAAGCCGCCAGACTGTTAATTTGTTAAGAAAAAAAAGCAGTTTGTTGGGTTTGTTTTACTAATCCGCATAGAAACATGGAGGAACGATTCACGAGGAATGATTATTGCAGTCATGGTTTGATATAATTTCATTAGTTCGCAGAAAACTAGTAATAGCGACATCAAAAATGAAGGAAAACATATTTGGCGAATTGATAAAGTTTTATTGGCAAATTCTTCTTCTTCATTTTATAATTCGATCTTGCTTTTATGCAGTTCTAATGTTTTCTTATTTCAGGATTAACGCATATTTGTAGACTGTTTAAGCATTTGATGTGTAAAGACAGAAAGGAACTTAATGTGCAACAGGATCTAATTACTAAAAGATTGGCGACGACACTCACCAATATAGCCATAAACTCAGGATTCCATTGAGAAGATCATTCAAGAATTATCTTTTGCAGCTCCTTTTAGGAGACGGTTATTAATTTTCATGGCCTATAAATGAAAACGAATATCAATTGCCAGTGGGAGGGGAACGTAGCGCTGAACAGGGCTGGAGAAGTTTTCTTCTTTTAAGTTCTGTAATTTTCCTATATTCTATGGTTTTTGAAAACCAGAGAACTGGAAACGCTGGTTCCCAGGCAGAGTCTTCACAGAGTTTGAGATTGCATTTTTGTTTACGAGTTCTGTAATTCTATTCATTTCATTTCGTTTTGTATATGAGAGTTATGAGAGGGAGATTCTACCAGAAATGGTTTGTATGGTTACTAGACATGTAAAGAGACCTTTACTTTTCAGTGGAGGGATTTATAATCAGAGATCACTATCCATATTGTTACAAGTCTTATTCAAACTCTATCCAAGTTTTATTGTTCTTATTTATTTTAAATAAAATTTAAATACAACTTTTATTTTCATTTTTTGTATTTAAACTTTTATGTTTATTTGTCTAGAATGTCTAATTTTACTGTATTTAATTTCTTGGAACAGTTACAAATAAAATTTAAAAACAATTTTTATTTTCATTTTTTGTATTTGAATTTTTATGTTTATCTGTGTAGAATGTCTAATTTTACTGTATTTAATTTCTTGGAACAGTTATAGTTTTAATGTAATGAGCAATTTGAATAAGTAGTTATTTTATTAATTACTTGTTTTTTAAAATATTGTTGTGCTTAAAAAATTATATTTTACTTCAATTTCGTTGTAAATTGTAATTAAATCTTACTTCTCATTCATGAGACTTATTTTAATCATGCTCCTGTGCAGGTTAACATAGGATAGAAATAGAGTAGACAATTAGTTTTAAATTTAGATTTACATATTTATTTAATGGCAAGAAACTTACACATTTACCAGCTGCTAAATCTGTTTTTAGTCTGGCAATTACTAAATTGTTTTGTTTCAGCTATTAGAATTTATTATAAATTAGTTTTGCATCTTAGTGTAGATTTAGTTTCAACTATGAGACTCTTTTGTTGAGTGCAAACCTAAAAGGTAGCGGGGCTTTTGTTCCCACAAGAGGTAGCTAATGCAAACATTCAATGAGCAATTTTAAGTAATCTGAGTGGGTTATCTCTCCTTGTTGGCCTTAGGACAAAAAATCCAGCGAGCACATACTTATGGCCAAAATTATCACAAAAATAACAATGCCCTAGAAAGATAGTTTGATACCTGGAATGACAGGTCTTTTGGACTTTGTAGCTCCTTTGTTGACATGGGAAGACTGTTGGTCACTCTTTTTGTTGTCTTTCTCTTTGCTAGGACTCCTAAGTACATATTCAAATATACTTGTACCTTCTTCATAGGTAGGTACAATTGGCCTAGAATTCTTACCATTGTTGTCTCATTCATATCCCAACCCGAACCTTTTCAAAATTGATCTTTTTATTCCTCGTGAATTCATCCAACACCTTACAGATTTTTCCAAACTTTTGTTGATAGTCCAAGTGTCTAGTTCTTAACTTTTGTAGATCCTTCTTTAAGGAGATAATTTCCTTCTCTAGTTCCTCATATTTTGTTTCTCTCTCTTTTAACTTTCTATACAAATTCTATTATAGTCTTTTGACTTTTTTCTATCTATTCTCCAATGACAACACATAGCTCAACAATCCTAATATCTGTAAATTAACAGAAAATTTTATTGAGATTAATAGAGAATTTGTCCCAAACTATTTCACTAAATAATGTTTTGAAAATTAAAGAAAAATATATGCATTATCTTTATGATGATGAAGTGTACAAACTTGCACACGATTTGTGTATTTCTGAGATATATATATTTAATTATTAGTTATATGTTTCCCTATTGTAATAATGGGGATATTATTTCCATTGATTACAAACTAAGTGATTCAGAGGGTGACTAATTGTGTTAGTATTTTACACCCATAATGTGTGACTAATTGTGTTAGTATTTTATAAAATCCAAAAATGGGAGGAACATATAACAAAGATAATGAGATTATGGTAATTTTAGGATCTTAAAAATTAAGTATGGATACAAAATGTGATATCAATACTCATATCAACAATGTTCAACAATGCTCATAGCCCATGAATTCAAGTGAATAGTTAAAAAGATAACTTGGTGTCCAATTGTTTTTGGGAAATTTTCATTAAATGACACTTACAATGGTGCATGCATCAATATGAAGGTGGTATTATATAGGGGTGATCTAAGTAATGGTTTTGATGTTGTGGAGTGGCACAATACATCCTGAAATACATGAGATCCGAAAGGAATAAAATTTATGTTAGACTTTCTATGCCAAAGAAAAGTATTGGAAGATGAATTGTAAATCATGTTCAAATTTCACATCCTTCCTCATATAATACATACATTAAATGAAATTTCAACTCAAAATGGGCCTCTTAAGGAAAATAATAAAATAATATTTATTAATTTTGGAGGAAGAAAAAAAAATACTTTTTTTGTTCGTATTTTCGACATATCTCCATGTGTTTTTACTCAAATTTCGATTGGAAGAGATAGTTGGATGCAGAATTAAATTCTACATCCAATGAGTACCCACTCGGAATACTTTTGATGGACTCCACTACCCCAAAACAAAAAATACAAAAAAAAAACGTGATAATGATGTCATCATCACATTTTTTCAAGTATTTCTTGTTTTTGGGGTAGTGGGGTCCGTCAAAAGTATGCCAAGTGGGTACTTGTTGGATCCAGAATTTAATTTTGCATCCAACGAGCTCTCCCGATCGAAATTTGTGTAAAACCACAGGGAGATATGTAGAAAATATGAACAAAAAAGTAGTTTTTTTATGATACCTATCCCGAGATTTATATTAAAAATTTGTTTAAGACCTATACATTATTTCAAATTTAAAGAAATTTTATTGGCTAACACATGATGACATTGATTTTGAATTACGGTTGAAAGGTCCATTTTGATTTGAAATTTCCTTTAATGAGGTTAAATGTTCATTAATGAACCAATAATTTCCCATGAAGACATTGATTAGATGTCAAAAATGTGACCCTTCATCTGAAATTTTTTAAAAATTCTCCTCCTTCGTAAATGGCAAGTGATTTAAAATTTCACAATTTTTTGAAGGGTGATTTTTGAAATACCCTTTTAGGAAGACTTTGAACCCCTTGGAAGGGCTTGGAAGGGTCTAGTTTTTATCACTTCAAACCGAAATTTCATAATGAAATTTTTTCAAACTGTTAATCTTCAAAATGTTGAATTTTCCCCATTTACATAGAACCGAATCAAACCTTCAAAATTTTACCATGGATTCTTTGCACATTCATCCCACCCCATGCTATTTTACTCATAAATTTCCTTATACATATTTATTCAAACAATTTGTGTGCAAGCTTTGATTCTTCTTGTAGAAAATTATCAAAACCTATGCCAAAGATTACAATCTCCTTTAATTAACATGAAAATTCCCATCAAAAGGAAAGAGGTTGCAATATTTATATATTGGCAAACAGTAAATTTCATGTTTTCAAGAGTGAGGTAGAGGAAGACACATGTTGAAGGAATAACACTAGTTGGAACCTACTTAAATATGAATAAATTTCAAATTTAAGAGTTTATATAAATTTTGGTAAGTTAGATTTGATACCCACATTCGTTGTGTGTAAAAAGTGTGACATTGACCGAACACGTGTAACATGTGTGACATGGAATAGCCCCATAGAAATAAGTGGAAGTTGATCAGATCTTATTAGAGGGGAGTCTCAGTGTCAATGGCCAAGATTGCATTGAGAAAGTTTGATTGGATGATCATGACTGTCCTCTTAAAATGAAGATGATCATATTTTATCATATCATGTATGCCATGGACAACTCATATCTAATCATGCATCTTACAACTTTTAATCTAATACATTGACACAAAATAAAAGTTCCCAAGGTTTTATTTTAGGTTCATGTCGTCAACAATCGAGATTGAGCGAGCAAGCTGGTTATGCAAGATCTAGTCGTTCACACAAAACAAGATGCACTGGACATAATAAAAGTGAACACTTAACGAATGGTGGAGATATGGTCACACAAAAGTAATCGAAACCATTAATGAAATTCAAGAAAATTAAATTCTAATTTATATTAAATTTAATGTAAATTTTAAGAGTATACGTAGAAGGGATGGTTGAAATTTCCTATATCACTAGGTATATGTAGAAGGAACATTGGATCTTTCTTGTATCACTATGTATATGTATAGGGGATGAATGATGTTTCTTGTTTCACTAGGTATATGTAGAAGGGATGGTGAAATTTTCCTTTGTCACTAGGCATATGTAGAAGATGTGATAGACCTTTGTATGTCGCACTAGGTATAGGTAGAAGGGACGACTAAAATTTCCTCTGTCACTCGGTATATGTAAAAGGGATGACCGGATTTCCTCTATCACTATGTATAGGTAGAAGGGACAGTCAACACATCCTCCATGGTACAAAAATCATTGATATATTATGTAGAACCTAGAGTAAAAAACCATTGGATTGATCATCAAAACTAATTTCTAATCTCCTATTAGAATCGCCTATTAAGATGCCACTTCTTAATAAAAAAATCCTAGTTTTTAACCTAGAACAATCGACCTTTCCTGTATGGTTGGGTATGTGTAGAAGGGACAAATGAACTTTATTGTATCACTGGTTATATGCAAAAGGGAAGAGTGACCTTTACTTTATCACCCGGTATATGTGAAATGGACAACTGACCTTTCCTTTATTATCGAGTATAAGTGGATGGGATGACCTACTTGATCTATTTTACTGAATATACATAGAATAGGCCACATAGAACATTAATAACATATAAGGATTGGTCGATACTTCCATCAGTATACACAATGTTCATTAACATAAGCATCTTAGTTGAAGTTGCAATGTGACGTAGAATCGAGAAGACATAATTAATATGTATCCATATATTAGATTTAATTCTTTGAAATATCTGAGAATGATAGTTGGATCCCGCCATGACTCTTACTATGTGACAAACCAAAATTCCAACCCAATAGTAGTCTATATAACTGTCTTTGGTTCCAATATGGGCACAACTTGTTCGTTAATTCCTTTCCATGTACCTGGCTCTCTAAATTACCACGGTTTCAATGGAAAACTCTCCAACATACATGGCCACCATTTCATTCCATTTTCGACATGCTTCAGGATAGGAGTGAAGATACATATTCAAGATGTCACGTCCCCTCCTGTCCACTAGAGAGAGAACGCGGCCCTAAACTGCCCGCTCTAATTGTTGCAAGAGCACCCATCTCAAAGATCATTGAATTATGTATGTATTTGATGAATTCTCGATTTTTGCATAAATCTATAGAGGCATGAATTCATCTTGTGTTCTCTCTATTCAAGTCTGAGTATAAACTCTCTAACTTCCCAATAGCAGAGAATTGATCCTATCAGTGATCAATTCAACGATCTACGAAGAAATATCTCAGAGGAGATCGAACGGCAGAGAAAGATTGTGACAGAAATCGATGGCCACAATCTATTCCACATCTAGAGTCAGATCAATGAAGGAGATTCAACCCGCATGCCTATCAACAGTGCAAAAAGCTTGAGTTTGAGGAATCATGTAAATATGGAAATTACGACCCTGCATCCCACATCTCGCATGTGGAATAGACTGTTGCAGATATAATTAGTTGCGCAAATAGAGATTGTGAAGCCACATCCCACATCATGCATGCAAAAAGGAGATTTGCAGAAATAAAGATTGTGAAGCTGCATCCCGCAAGTTGCGGAAAGAAGAGTTGCGAAAGGAAATCTGTGGAGGATAGGATTTACAGAAGGACGTTTCTGCCTCCTCCATCCTGCAAGTTGCCGAAAGAAATATTTATGGCAGGAAATTCAACCTTTTAACATAAGTATTGGACAAATTTGATCATTCAGGACATCACCAATTCGAAAATCTAAGCCCCATAATACTGTTGGTCACTCTATATGCCAGTTAATTAAAACCATCATGCATAATGATCAATATAAATTTTCAACCCATGGAAGTCTTTTATTTCAAAGATAACTTACACTATCTGTGCTTAAACACTAAGTAGTTAATGATTGAATAAACTGTCCTACTTATCTATTTTGTCAAACTCTTCCCATAATCAAATTGATCTAAACTACTTATCTAAGAATTCAGAATTGGAATTACTTCCTACAACTTCAATCCAGTAATGAATGATTCTTGAAAAAATATCTAGAATTACTTTTGCAGAAATTTAAATCTTAAATTACCAGACTATATGCAAATCCATTGTGACTAGTTAATCCAACCTTAATCTAGAAATGAGAAATGACAGGAATTGAATAAACAGTTCTAAACCATAGTCTACCTGATTGAGCAAACCTAAGCAAGACAAATAATTGAAAGGAAACTAAGGGAGAGCTTGACTATTACAGCTATTGCACACATGCATAAAAGGAGCTAACCTACATAGTAAACTATCACACCACGCTACTACAGCTTAAAGGAAATGCAAGTATTGAGTATTCAAGAAAACACAATGATTGGCATGACTGTTGCAGCTCCTAAAACAAATGCATATAATGTAACATCCACACCACACAGGTAATTAAGAAAACATCTAATTAACTCGATGATATCTATAAGAAGGTGGGCCCATCCTTCGAACAGAGACAACAATACTAACACAAGTTAAAACACGGAGATATGAAGAATCCTGGTCCTTGTATTAATATGGTGAAGTGAAGGTACAATCTCTGTTACAGCTTACACAAAAAAATCTGATATTGTCCAACCCCTGGCTCTGAATTATTCCCTGTACTTATACATCAACAAACGTAACCCTCACCCACTAATATCGGGTAGCCATGAAGATCTATGATATTCAAGCTGCCCTATTACATGGATTGTCACAACTGTGAGTGGAATTAAACAGAGGCAGGGAGTATAGACAATTTTGTTGCCTAAGCCCGTAAATGAATAACAAAACTAATTCAAGAAAGGCCTCGATGATTGCAGCTAACTTCAAGCAGTGGCGTGTTGTTATAGCTCAGTATGTTGCAATCGTGTCTATCACATCCATGTTTGTCGTAGCCCGCGAGGAATGATGACCCTTGATTGGATCGGTGGGAATAGACGGAACTGGAAAGTTACAACTGATAGTGGATTCTCATATCCTCTCTGGACCGCTCGGACTGTTACACCTGTAATCTCTCACAGCGTGCACTATCTTTGTGAACTCATAATAATTTAGCATAATGCAAGAAGAAAAGTCCTGATTATAACAATCATAAGCATTAATAAGATGAAACAATAAATAATCATACCTGTGAATATTCAGGGCTTAAGTGAGGAAACAATGTATGTTTGGTGCACAAAATGGGATAAGACAAGACAAACATGTTATAAGAGGTGTGGTTAAAAAATGGCATTTTGGGATCCAACATATACAACAGAAGAAATTCATCAATTGAACACATTAGGCATGTTCATCATATTTCATTAAGAAAATACAATTGTAGAGATTAACATAGACAATGATACTTAATTTGAAAGAAGTTTGTCCCACAACCAACTACATTACTGCAACATTCCACCCAACCATAGGCTAGTGCACTCATTAATCTCTCAGTAGCACTACCACTCCCAAGCTGGGCATGATTCCCACAATGAATAAGGAACACTAGAAGGCTCACACATAGCCAAGGATACAACAAAACTCATCCAAGCCAACATAGTTGGGTTTATCAGGAAGCAAACAAACAAGCCACTATACTGTTGGGTTTATCAAGATAATCAGCCAAGCTAGCTAACAGTTGGCTTTATCAGGCTACTCAGCCAAGCCAACTAACATATGGGATTATTAGGCCACACATCCAAGGCATCTCACTGCTAGGTTTATTTGACTGCAGTCAATCAAGCGAACATTCACATTAACGATCAACCAATCCAACTAACATATGGGTTTATCAAGCTGCAAAGGAGTTGGAAAGCTTGAACTGCTAAGCTAGTGAGCTCAACCACCAAGCTATGGACACCTACACTAGATCAGGATTGGCTCCTAAAACATCTACACACCCAACACAAGGAAGCATCCCCTTCTCTGCTACATAGTCCCTCAGGCTATGCCTTCCATTCCAGTGCTATTTAGGATGTGAAAAGAATAAAACCAGCCCCTCTAGATCTATTTGCGGGGTTCCTTCCTACACTAGGTTTATCAAGCTAGTTTATACCAAGGAAAAATATTCACACACAGTAAACCACAATGTCAACACATCAAAACAGGCTTCCACTCACTCTGTGACAGAAGAGACCATTGCACAACAACACTTATGAAACCACATATGACCACTCTTTCTCATAAAATTGAGTGATCCCAATTGCTCATTCTTTCAGCAAACAAAGGAGACCTCGAACCTTTGCACATTTGAGGATGGTAACAACAGGAGAACAACCTAGAACAAAACATGGTTCTGCAAGCAAGACGAATGCACACCGCGCATGAACAGAATGGAATAGAGAATGATGAGAAAATGGACCACAACGTTTTGGTGAGAGATCCAGATGGTGGACTGGGCATGCACAATGAGGAAAAACTAAAAACATGAAGGATAAAAACCCAGGAAGGTTCAGCTGCCTGAGATATCCACATGAATGAAGGATGGATGATAAAAATGTCTTGCCGCTCCCCAAAACATGAGGGAAGATGAAAACATGAATGCATGAGGGAATGGGCATACATTTGTTTCTGGGTGTTTTCTTTTGACAGATGTATTTTCCCCTAATGGCTCAAGTTTAAACATCCCCCCCCCACCCTATCCTTAGGAAATCATGCCCCCGTCTCATTATTTGTTGCATTGACATAGCTGGTTGTGGGTTTTTAATTAAATTGCATATTTATACGATGTCCAAAATTATAATGTGTCGGCTAGCACAAAATACCATTAGCATCAATTTTAATCACCGAAACATAAAATGTTAAATTAATGCTAGGAATTTTTCCTTTATCTCAACACCATTATTAATTACAATCATATATATTTAATGGAAACAAGGTCAAAACTGGGTTGTTACATTCCCGTCCCCCTTCAACAGCATTGTCCTCGGTGCTTTACAAAATAGAAGAAAAATGTTATGCTCGTACCGCCCTCAGTGCTTCGCAAAATTGAACAAAAATGGATGTGACAATCACATGGCATCCTCCATCTCCCATGTAGCCTCTTCGAGACCGTAGTTCTCCCATTGCACCTTGAACTGCCCTATGGCTTGGTTCCAGAGCATTGTGACCTTGCTGTCGAGGATGCACATTAACTTGATTTGGAATTCTCCCCAGGGTTCCACCTGAATCACATCCCAATTTATCACATGGTTAGGATCATGTACATATCTCTTAAGCAAAGAAACATGAAAAACATTATGATCCCTAGTGCTANAAACTGGCACTATTTCGTCAAGCACTTCAAACATCCAATAGTATCTATGTGACATCTTGGCACAACTTCCAAGATTCAAGGAACTCTTATTTTCCCTCACGCCGAGGTAAACATGATCCCCAACACTGAACTCTCTATTCACACTATGCTTATATGCATATATTTTTTGTCTGTCCTAGGCTACTTTTAGATTCTTCTTGATCTTTACAACCTCTTGCTCCATCTCCTTGAGCAATTTTAGACCAAGTGCAACCCTGTTCACTAGATTATCCCAAGTCACTAGTGTCCTACACCTCCTGCCATACCAAGATTCATATGGACTCATCCCCAAGGATGCTTTATGTCTGTTGCTATATGCAAATTCTACCAAGTGTACATAATCTTCCCACTTGGTTGGTTTTCCCATCACATACATACGGAGCATGTCATCAAGCACCTAGTTAACTCCCTTTTCCTTCCCATCGGTCTGAGGATGGTAGGTAGTGCTGAAATTAAATTTTGTACCCAAATCTCTAAACAATCCCTTCCAAAATTCAAAGTGAACTTGGAATCTCTGTGAGAGACTATTGCCTTAGGAAATCCATGCAATTTGAAAATATCCTTCATGAATATATTTGCAATGTCGTCAGTCTTATGTGTAGACTTAACCGGTATAAAATGTTTTTCCTTTATCAACAATTCCACCACAACCATGATGGAATCATGTTGTCTCCAATTCATTGGAAATCCTATAATAAAATCCATGGAAATAACTTCCCATTTCCATTCTGGAACTAGAAAAGGCTGCAACAAACCTGCTGGGTGTTGATGCTCCACCTTCACCTGCTGCCATTTCATGCACCTTGAAATATATTCAACCATGTCCTTTTTCATTCCTGGCCAAAAGTACTACTTTCTATCTCTAGCAATTGTCTTCTGATATCCTGGGTGACCAGAATATGAAGCTTAATGGATCTCATCCATAACGACTCTCCTCAAATATACTACATTTGGAACATAAACTATGTTCTTATAAGTAATAAGTCCATCTTCTTCTAATTTATATCAATCATACTTATTTTTAGGGATTTTATGTTGAAATTTGTCCTTGACCTATGCATACAATTCATCTTCAGCAATATGATTAACAATTTGCTGCCTCAACTCCAATTGGAGAATACTAAGAGATGACACATGCATTTCCAGTACCTTCTTGCTGAGTGCATCAACTACCTTATTTTCTTTTCCTTTTATGTGTTTGATTTCAAAATCAAACTCACATAAAAACTCCATCCATCTAGCTTTCCTAGAATTTAATGTTGGCTGTTCAAACAAGTACTTCAGATCACAATGGTCTGTCCTTTGCTCAAATATTCTACCCATCAAGTAATGCCTCCACATCTTGAGAGCATGTACTATGGCTGCAACTTCCAAATCATGAATGGCATATTTATTCTCATGTTCCTTTACCTTTCTTGACTCATAACATATTACGTGGTTGTCTTGCATAAGAACTCCTCCAAGTCCTTAACCACATGCATTAGTACACACCACAAAATCCTTCTATGGGTCTGCAACTTTCAAGACTGGTGCACTTGTGAGAAGATTCTTCAACTGTTGGAGGATTTCTTCACACCCCAATGTCTATTCAAACTTTATCCCCTTCCTTTGCAAAGAAGTGATGGCATGTGCAACCTTGGAGAATCCTACAATGAATCTCCTGTAGTATCCTGGAAGTCCCATGAAATATATTACATCTGTCACATTTCTTGGAGTAGCCCAATTCATAATGGCTTCAATCTTGTTAGGCTCCACAAATATACCCTCTTCAGAGATAATGTGACCCAAATGTTGAATTCTATATTTATAGAAGCCACACTTTCTAAACTTTGAATACAAATGACGCTCCCTGAGCAGTTGTAATGTCAATCTCATATGCTCTTCATGCTCTTCCTCATTCTTATAATAAATAAGAATTTCATCAAGTAAAACAAGAACAAACTTATACAAATACCTGCTGAAAACACTATTCACAAGGCACATAAATGTAGCTGGTGCATTTGTGAGACCAAATGGTACCACTACAAACTCCTAATGTCCATACCTTGTTCTGAAGGTTTTCTTATGAATGTCTTCATCCTTGATTATCACCTGACGATAACCAGACCTCAAGTCAATATTGGAAAATACCTTTTCTCATCTCATTTGATCAAAGAGGTCATCAATTCTAAGAAAATGATATTTTTTCTTCATAGTGACTTTGTTGAGTTGTTTGTAATCAATACACAATATGAGTGTACCATCTTTCTTCACAAATAGAACTGGTGCTCCCCAAAGAGACACACTCAGCCTGATATACTTCTTCGCCAACAACTGTTGTAACTACATCTTCAGCTCTAGCATTTCTAGTGTACTCATCCTGTAGGGTGTCTTGGACACTAGTGCTACTCCTTGCATAAGCTCAATTGTGAAATCAATGCCTCTCTTTGGAGGAAGCCCTGGAATCTTACCAGGAAAAACATCCTTGAATTTTTGCAACACATGAAAGTCCTCCAACCTAGGAGTTTCATTCTCTGTTTCCTCCATAATATGAGCTGCATACAACTGGAAACCCTTCCTGCAAAACTTCTTCAACTGCATTGTTGAAATCTGCCTCACAAAAATCACCTTTGGAATGCCTCTTACAACTATTGGGTTCCCTTCTTCATCCATGCATTCAAAAGTCTTATTATAGCAGTTGAGCTTGACCCCATGAGCTTCTAACCAATCCATTTCAATGAGAACATCATAGGAACCAAGTGGTAGAACATTCGTATCTACACAAGTGACCAATCCATTCATCACCAATGGGCATTTCTCTACCACTTCACTAACATTTCTCTTAGCTCCAATGGCTAGCTAAACCAACCATGATTTTCCATGCTTTACTTTCTTAAAAGCAAAAATCTCTACTACTCTAGGAGCAATGTAACTATGAGTGGAACTAGGTTCAGTCAAAATAGAAACATATTGCTCAACAATCTTACCTGTAACTTCAACCACCATTGACTGGTGATCTTCCTAGCGGTCCTCCAGTGTTGCATAAATCCCAGGGACATCCCTTGCTACTTGACCCACTGTTTCTGCCTCTTGAATGTTGTAAGATGGCCTTGCATTCTCATTCTCAAGTGGACAATTCCTATGCATGTGGGGTCCTCCACATTTCCAACATTGGAATGGTTCTCTGTTCTGTTGTGGATCTCTTGGGTTTTCTCCCACCACCCTAGTTGGTTGTTTCTCAACTTGGGATGGCTGCTTCTATTGATTCCTGAAGTTAGAAGGTTTGAAACCTTTCTTCTTTTTGTTATACTTCTCATTCTTCTTGTCCTTCCATGTCTTATGATAATCATGCTTTCCTTTTCTTTGCTCATACCAATACTTATCTTTTCTTATCGCTTCTTCCAAAGCTCTAGGTTCATAAAACTCAATTCTGCCTTTGTAAGAATGAGGCAATCCACTCAGGAAATGCTGTATTTTTAATTTTTCATCTTTGATGTACCTGACATACCTCAATATCTCCAAGAACCTTTTTGCATACTCTTCCATGGTCTACTACCCCAATATTAGCTCATGGAATTCTTTGATCTTATCATCATAGTACCTGTCAGAGAGGTACTTCTGCTTGAAATACTTCTGGAACTGTTTCCACACAATCTTCCTTTCATTAATCTTTTTCACTTTCCTGAAGTGCTCCCACCATATGCATGCTCTTCTAGTCAACTTAAAGATGGCTACCCTATCCTTCATATTTCCCGAGTAGTATTGGACTTGAAAATATTTCCTCATCCCAAGAAGCCAAGCTTCAGCTTCTTGACCATTCTATATCTCACCATTGAAGGTAGCAGGCCTTACCCTCTTAAATTCATCACGTGAACAGTTCTAGTAGTGCCTCTTTCTCTTATGCTTTTGATAATAAGAACTTGAACCACCAATTCATCCTTCAGAGTCAGATGACCCACTAGGATATATCTTTCTTCTTCTAGCAGTGCTCTTACTAGGCTTCTTGTATCATTGTTCAGTCCCCATTGATCATCCACCTCTGAATGTCGATCAAAATTTGCAGCATGGCTGCATTTAGCTGATTTGGCTCCTCCAGAGCCTCAACCAATCTTTCATTATCTTCCCTGTGACTTTGCATCTCCACCATTAGGCTTCTCATGGTGGCTACAAAATATGGGGGAGTATCTTGAAACCTCCTCCCATTAGACTCTGTCTCACATTTCCAACTCAGACATTCCCCCCCATAGCATATTCCTCATATTCATTAGGGTTATGTGCATCATCACACATGTCGGTTCTCATGATTCAACCAAACAAACTTTACCGAACTGCACTATCTGGAATTCTGCCCTTTGAGGGTGACTATAATTCTGCAAAATGTGTTAATAAACAAAATTGTTAGCTGCATAATAAAATCAGAAGTAAAAAACATTTACCAACAACTCTGTTAATTGTTCAACTTGGCCCATCAAGGCCCAATGCTGCAACATGCAGCTCTGATACCACACTACCACATCCCCTCCCATCCACTAGAGAGAGAACACGGACCTAAACTTCTTGCTCTGATTATTGTAGGAGCACCCAACTCGAAGTTGATTGAATTATGTATGTATTTGATGAATTCCTGGTTTTTTTCAGAAATCTATAGAGGCATGAATTCATCTTGTGTTCGCTGTATTCAATTCTAAGTATAAATTCTCTAACTTCCCAATAGCATAGAATCGATCCTATCAGTGATTAAGTTCACGATCTACGAAGAAATATCTCAGAGGAGATTGAACGGTGGAGAAATATTGTGATGGAAATCGACGTTCACAATATGTTTTGCATATGGAGATAGATCAACGGCTGAGATTCAAACCACAAGAATTAACAGTACAGAAAGCTTGAGTTTGCAAAATCAGGGAAATATGGAATTTGCGACCCCACATCCCGCATTCTGCATCCCGCATCCCTCATGCGGAATAGATCGTTGCAGATATTGTTAGAATAATCAACCCATAGTATTTACCCACTTAGACATTATTTAATTTATTTTGTCTTATTTGCCTAGTCCATGAGTCCCACCATGTGCAAGTTGAT
>LPNX010768606.1:297643-313007 GCA_001517045.1 Pseudotsuga menziesii
ATAATTAGTTGCGGAAATTGAGATTATGAATCCACATCTTGCATGTGGAAAGGAGAGTTGCGGAAGGATATTTTCAAAAATAGAGATTGTGAAGACGCATCCCGCAAGTTGTGGAAAGAAGAGTTGCAGAAGGAAATCTGAGGATAGAATTTATAGATGGAATTTTCTGCATCCCGCATCCCACAAGTTGCGGAAAGAAATATTTTTGGTAGGAAATTCAACCTATTAACATAAATATTGGACATATTTCATAATTCAGGCCATCACCAGTCTGGCAATCTAAGCCCCATAAGGTAATTTAAAAATGCATTGAAATAATACATACATAGATGCACACAATTGCAATTATACATCGGAAGCAATTCATCAACTCAACACATTAGGCATGTTCATCATATTTCATTAAGCAAATACAATTGCAAAGATTAACATAGACAAGAATACTTATCTTGAAAGAATCTTGGCCGGAAACCAGCTATGTCGCTGCACCATTCCACCCAACCATAGGCCAGTGAACTCATCAATCTCTCAGCAGCACTGCCACCCCCGAGCTTAGCATGATTCGCAAAAGCAATAAGGAACACTAGAAATCTCACACATAGACAAGGACACAAAAAAACTCAGCCAAGCCAACACAATTGGGTTTATCAAGTTGTAAACAAACAAGCCACTATATTGTTGTATTTATCAAGCTAATAAGCCAAGCCAGCTAAAATTTTGGTTTATCAGGCTACTTAGCCAAGCCAGCTAACAGATGGGTTTATTAGGCCACACAACCAAGCCATCTCACTGTTCGGTTTATTAGACTACAATCAATCAAGAAAACATTCACATTAAGGATCAGCCAAGCCAACTAATAAATGGGTTTATCAGGTTGCAAAGGAGCTGGAAATATTGAACTACTAAGTTAGTGAGCTAAATCACCAAGCTATGGACACCTGCACTAGATTAGGCTTGGATCCTAAAACATATACACACCCAACACAAGGAAGCATCCCCTTCTCTGCTACATAGTCCCTCAGGCTATGCCTTCCATTCCAGTGTTGTTCAGGATGTGCAAAGAAGAACACCATCCCCTCTAGACCTATTGGTGATGCTCCTTCCTACACTAGGTTTATCAAGCTAGTTCAGACCCAATTCCAGTCCAAACCAGTTCATACCAAGGAAAAAAATGCACACACAGCAAACCACAATGTCAACAGAGCAAAACAAGCTTCCACTCAATGTGTGACAGAGGAGACCATTGCACAACAACACCGAGGAAACAAAATATCACCACTCTTTCTCATAAAATTGAGTGATCCCCACTACTCATCCGTTCAGCAAACAAAGGAGACCTCGAACCTTTGCGCGGCTGAGGATGGTAACAACAGGAGAACAACCTAGAACAAAACATGGTTTTGCAAGAAGGACAAACACACAGTGCGCATGAACAGAATGGAATAGAGAATGATCATAAAATGGACCACAATGTTTCGATGAGAGAGCCAGATTGTGGACTGGGCATGCATAATGAAGAAAAACTAAAAATGTGAAGGATAAAAACCCAGGAAGGTTCAGCTAGCTGAGAGCTCCATGTGAATGAAGGATGGATGATCAAAACATCATGTCGCTCCCCAAAATGTGAGGGAACATGAAAACGTGAATGCATGAGGGAATGGGCATATATTTTTTTTTGGTGCTTTCTTTTGACACATGGATTTTCCCCTAATGGATCAAGGTTAAACATCCCCCACCTTATCCTTAGGAAATCATGGCCCCATGTCATTATTTGTTGCATTGACATAGCTGGTTGTGGGTTTTTAATTAAATTGCATTTTTATATGATGTCCAAAATTATAATGTGTTGGCTAGCACAAATTAAATACCATCGGCATCGATTTTAATCGTTCAAACATAAAACACTAAATTAATGGTGGGGATTTTTCCTTTAGCTCCACGCCATGATTAATTACAATCATATATATTTAATGCAAATGAGCTCAAAACCGGGGTGTTACACAAGACGCTATGGGAAGGTACAAAAAGCTTCTCCCACCTTGCATTATGATGGGAGGAATGGGTAACACTTGTCGAAATGGATTACATGATGTGTACTTTAGAGAGATATTAACAATGCTAGGGGGATGTGTGAATAATTGTATTGCTATATCATATGGTTGGGAAGTTAAATGTTGATGGTAGGAAGGTCTACATAGAAATCATGGTTCCTCATGTGAATTCATGATACCTCATCTGATAAATCTTTTATGTGACAAGACCATTTATGATGACCATTACTACAATCATATGGTAAAATCGCCTGTTAAGATCATAGTTTTTAATCGATAATCCCAGTTTTACATTTGAGAGACTCACAACTTTTAATCAAAAACCTCACTTTCGTAATCGAAAAATACAATTTTCAACTAAAAACCTTCACTTTTTGAATAATAAATTGTACTTTTTGGGTTCCTTATGAATAAGAAATTGCACTTTATGAATTGGAAATTTCATTTTTTGAACTTGTTTTGGCACTTTTTGCACCTGGTTTTTGTACTTTAGAAAGGTTGTTTTTGTACTTTAGAAAGGTTTCTTTGGCTTTAGAAAGTATTCTTTTGTATTTTTTTAGTCTAGATTCTGGGTAATTTATCTATATTTAATGAAAAAAGAGTTCATTAAAAAAATGTCACGCAAATTTTGTAGCTTAGGAAACAAGATAGAGTTCCAGCCCCACATCTTTTCAGTCGGAACATCATCTTCTCAGGCTCCTGAACATACACGTCAGCCACCTCAAATAAATTTTCAACAAAGGCCTCTTCAAGTTCCACATCAATCAAGTTAGCATCCAGGTATTTAGTCTGGATATGTTATATCTTTATGTTAAATACTGTTATGACAGGCTATATTGTAACTATAAACTATTTTCAAACAAAATTTTGTTATTTTTTGTAAAGACTATAAATAGGGCTATAATCTCTAGACAAAGGGTTTGCATTATTTTTGAGCTAAATGTTACTTCTCAGAACTATGTTTGATGTAATATTTAAAATTGTAATGGAGCATTGATTTTGTGACCCAACATTGAAGGATTCTTAGTTCTAACTATGCAAAATGTCCATTTTCTTTGGGTACCCGCACCTCCTCCATTTTCTATGAAATGTTGCAAACAGTATAATACAAATCCTAAGACGGAGCTATTCATTCTCAATTAAGTACAAATTCTGGTCAATTCATTATTTTCTTGACATCTTTATGAAGTATTCATAGAATTTTTAAAGAATTTAAGGTTGTCTCTAAATCTTATCTTGATGGAATATCATTACATTGTGTTTAACTATTGAACTATTTTTTAATCGGTACAAATTCTAAATGTTATGGGAAATAAATGTAATGTAACAAGTTCTTCTTCCCCTATCACTATCCATTCATAATACCATTCTATATCATTTTTATGGTTAGAATGATGCCCATCAATGCCACTTTTTTTGGTTACATGTAATAGCCAGAATTACAATTTAAGCAAGAATTGAGAAAATTTCAAGATTATTCCTCCTTTTGTTGAACGCATGACCAAAGACAAATTTATTGATTCCCTGGGACAATTTTGAAATCAATATCAGAACATATCATGGACTAACAGTCTATATACTAGTGGAAACACTTTTTTGCAAGTATTCATTCTAGTAGCAAGGAATCTGTATGTGTTTGATAAAACCACAAGACATTGCCTTTGATTATATCATAGCCATTTACTATATTGTTAACATGTAATAGAAGATTTCATGTGTTCAATGAACATATAAGAAAATGCTCTTTGTTTTCCATGGAAAAAAAAACATATTGAAATTCCAATATAGCTTCTTTCTGCAATGTTTCTATTTCCATAAAAACTTTATGCGAGATGCAGAAATTCCATTGCTCTAGTTTGTTTACAAAGTATAGACAATTCTTGTCTCTAACATGTGTCAATGTCATATATACTACGTCACGATGGTGAAATCCATTTGTATCAAATGACAGAGTATCCATTGTAATTCCTTGTGATCTATGAATTTTCCATGCACATGCTAATCGAATGGGAAATTCTTGGAGAAGAATATGTTTTTTAGTTGTTGATGTCATTTGCCTAGTTATTCTTGTGATTGGTATCCATGTGTGTGGACTGTTTGGTGTAATATGGTCCTATATTTTTGTTCGTTGCATTAATCCAATTTATGTCGAGCTAAATTCAATCCATACTATGTCATTTGCATTCAATGTAAAGTCTCTAAAACATCCTTCTACACCATTTATGAGCCCAACGTCCATAGTGAAGTTCCCTCCAACTAGCTCAACAAGCATATTTTTTTTTAAACAATTGCAAATGGAAAATACAATTTTTTCATTTTGATGAGATTTTGATTCTAATGTTCCTATTTTGTTTCCAATTGCTTCCAGTGTATATGACTTTGTTTGCACATGTGCAAACAACTTTTTGTTGTGATCATCAATATCCTTGTTTCTATAAATTAGAAAATGAAATGTTGGGTCATTTCGTGGTGTTATATAATAATGTCTATTCAAGATATCAATGTCAGAGTATGTTTTGAAACATATTCTCATTCTATTGAATATTAAGAAAAATACCAGGTCTTCTTGTCTCATGACTTGTGTGAGTTGGAATTATTTCACATTTTGTTGCCAAAAGTTATAAGGGAATCGGTGCAAGCCAACACTTACTTGCTTAAATATCTAGGAATATTTCATAGGTTATTAAATCTCTACAAAATATGGCATCGAAGTTTCCAAATGAGGAGTTGGGATTATGCATAATTTCACGCAGTATTTTGTTAATGTTCTATAGCATTTAATAACCAATTAAAGACATTTCATCTATTAGAAAAAGTTGGAGCTATTCAAAATCCTTGGATAGAACATCCAATGAATTGGAACTTAGCATAAGAATGTTTTCTAATGTCAAAAGAACATGAAGTGTTGAATACATAGTGACACCATTTTCATTATGTGTATCCCTTCCTCTAAAGGAAACTATGATTCCCTTTTTATTCAGAGGATCATAGCAAATGTCCTTGTTGTGAAAATGCAAAAGACCATGGTAATTTTCTTTGGCGACAAATATCATTCATGTACCTGCTCCTTGAGTTACAAACAAATGGATTGAAGTTGTTGGATCACTCTATTTTCTTAATATGATTTCTTTTATTACGGATTTTGTGTCTTTGTTAATTTTTTTCCCAATATCACAATAGGCCTTTTTGCTAATTATGTGTGGAAATTTCACAATTTCAAATGTCTTCTCAAAGCTAGTTCTAGGTTTTTTACAGAAGGATTTGTGCATGAGATCATTTTTAATTTCATATCTATTTGATACAAATGGTTAATTTTGTCTCTCTTTATCCAATGTTTCTGTCATAAACAAGTGTTCAATTATAGAATCAATTGTCTTATATACTATGTCAATGTCACCCCAAAATTCTTTTGACTTTGCAACAAAATTTTGTTCAATTCGTTATATGAACAATTTATGTGACAGGTATGCTGATTCCCATGTCTCTGAATTTTTTCTTAGAAAAAATTCACTTTTCTTGAAGGGAACAAACAAAATCAGTTTCTCCCTATAGAAGTTTTCTAGAGTCCTTATTTTCATTATACCAAACATAGTGTATGATTCCACTTCACTCTCTTTTTCTAAGACAAGAGTTTGTACATGTGTAATAAGAAGAATACTTAGCCAAAGTTATATGTTCAAGTTCAACAGTTATTGCAATGTAGTTATCAAAATGTGGGAATAGACTATTTCCAAATTGTCCAACTCTTGGTGCAAGAACATTGGCTTCTTTATAACATAGATTATTTTCTCAATTGGCCATGTATTAATGAATACTATTTTTCTATAACTTGTGTGGAATGGAAAGGAAATAAAAATATAGATTTATTATCATGTATACATTTGTTTCTTATTTAAAAGTGCGTTTCCACACTTTTGAATTGTTTCAATACTCCTACCATTGTAAAGTAAGCATTTCTCTTTTACCTTTTTCAAAGTAAATGTCATTTTCTGATCCATTTTTGTAATGTAAGAGCTACAGTATGTTTCTATAGCATAGGCATATAGGATGAATTGTGCATCTATGTTTGCATGCCACAACATTGATATTTGTTTGGAGAATGCATTGATCGATATATCATATGGGTATATTTTTAGAATCAAGACAATTCATTGAAAAACAGAGTGAAGAAGAACAATGTAATCAGATCTTGTTATGTTGATTTTTAAAAGAAACATATCATAATACATGCTTTTTAGGCATATCTTGTATTCAAGGACTCAAAATGGTTCCTTTTCTTTGACAATGGTCTCTTTTTCAACATTTTCTAGAGGTTGCAAAATAGATTTTTTGTCCATTGGAGGTAAAGGGAAGTTAAATATACAACTAGAGTGTCATTAGTTTTTGCAACTATTTGTGTGATTAGGAATTTGAATATTGATCAGTTCATTTATAAGAAGTGAAGAATCAAAAGACAAATATTTATTGAGAAATATTCTTATTTCGGTATCAGAAGATTTCCAGTGCACAGGAACATTTTTTATCCAAAGAAAAATATTGTCATGTTCATTGCCCCTACTTTGGAATTTAGTAGTGAAGAAATAGTCCTCTTTATCTATGAAAAAATCATTATTTGCTAAGATTAAGGATTATAAATCCGACATTTTATGCATCTAGTAATGGCTAGAAATTACTGTCCTTTCCCTTATCAATGATCTGATGATTTAATCAATGTTTTCCTTGTCAAATTTGAAGGAATGCTTATATTTTATTTTTTGCAATGCATCATAGAGAGGAAGCAAAAGATGCTCAGTGATGGTAAAAATGACAAATAATGTGGGGTTGGGTGGTGGGAGGGGGGGAAGTTTCCAATTAATTACAAAGAGATCATTCTTTTTGTAAAATAGTTCAGATATGTTTGTATGATTTTGTTGACATAGATATGTTAACAAGGGTTCACACTCTGTCGATGCCCCTAACTCGGCAATCTCCCTAAGCACCGGCCTGGGAAGGTCTTACCCTGTCCAGCAACACCTGCAAAGCAGATGAAGTCTCACCCGATATGTGTGATGGAGAACTGTCGGAACCATGTTTTTGCTGTAAGAAGGAGGGTTGTGTGCATCTAATTTTCAGCTATCACAACATTAATAAATATCTAGGAATTGGTTTTACTGTTACTTATTCATATCATAAACCATCTAGATCACATCAATACATCAGATCGCATCATTATTTTTACTTGCGAACACATTTATCAACATGATATCATTCAAAACAAAGATACATTGCATCATTCATAATGATTAGACATATTTCAGCATTTATTTATCCAAATCGCATCATTCAACACAAAGAAAAGAATAAATACACAAAACAAAGTAGTTTCCATCAACATTCGTCATGTCATATTACTCTTCACATCAAAATAGGTTCCAAAAATCATTCTCACAGTAGCGATAACAAAATAGGAATTGATTATCTCTCTATCGACCACTTTCCTAATACATTCCTACTTTTATATATAGGCTTGCACCTTTTACAAGATGGTCCACTTTAGCCGACCTTCTAACTACTTCAAACCAAAAACTACAAAATCATGACCAAAACTACACAACTATGACCAAGAAAACTCTTTGTTGACTTTTCTTCCTTGCACGGAATCCTTTATCTTCCACATCATCCTCGGTGTTGCACATCATCCTCATTCTTACACACCTTTTCCTTACCCAAACTGCCTACCAACATGCTCCCTACGCAATCTTGTGGATTTCCCTCGAGCCACATCAAATGGAAACAATATATTCATTTGTTTTTATTTTTAAGTCTTCATACTATTGTTTGACTTCCTCAACTTGAGTCATCACCTTGTCATTGATCCCCTAGCGTTCTTCAACATGCTTCTCAGATGAATGTTTGATAATCTTAATAGTCACCAATTTTTGACTATCCTGCAATGCTGGAAGTGCATTTACTACCTTAAGTGCTAGTTTCTTGCCGACATCCTAGAACTCATCAAGTTGAGTTGTGTGATGTTGTTGACCTTCTCTTTCCTTGCTTTTGTGCTGTTGTAATGCCTTCAACACCTCTAATTTTGTGACTTGTATAATGGGAGTAATTGCCTTAAGATATGTCCTCATCGCAGCCAATTGTGCTTCTGCTTCCTCCATTTGTGTGTTTAGCTACTATAGCTGCTCATCCTAGACCACACTACCCCAAAACTACGCGGTCACATCCATGATCAACTTGGCTCCCTTCGCAAATTCCTTGAGCTATGTAATTTCATCTTCAATGGCTCCTCTATACACTGCAACTATTTTTGGTGGCGTTCTTAGTGTCAGTATTTATTGAAAATATTCGAGGTCTCTTTTGAGTTCTGCAATGACCTATCCTAGCTTCTGAGACTTGGCCTCCGCAACCATGTCATCCATTATGTCTGGGAATTCTTGACACACGAAGGAAACCTCTCTCTCCATTTGTGCCATCTCATTCCACATCTATGCTTTCTCTACGATCAATACTTCTTGTTCCTTCTTGAGGCACTCTATCTCTTGCTTCACTAACTCCTCCTGCTCCTGTGACTTCAGTAAGTGATCATTGATAATTTCCTCTCAATATACCAACTCTTGACTTGATAGATTTTGAAATTGCACCAAAGTATGTGTGGGTAACTCATTTACATCCAACACAATCATCTCGAATCATTGTAGTGAGGCATTAACATGCTCGCTAATTTGGGTTTCTACTGCACGAGGAAGAATCCACACGATCCAGACCTGATTTCCTGTACTTAACTCGGTCATTCACTACAACACATTTGTTTCAGGAACCTTCTCCAAAATGGCATTAAATAAATACTGCAATTGATTTTTTACCTCTTAGAATACTTCAGTCGACTAACATCTTAGTTGTGCTTTACTTCCAGTGGCCACTGTTGTGATTTCCTCAATGATATGGTTTGCCTGCTCATTTACCATTACCATAGTGTTTCTCGCTTCTACTTGTTCTTGTCTATGCTTCATCCATGTTTATTCTAATTTCTGATCCATCTCTGAATCTGTTGGAGTCCTTGAATATTCTTCCTGTGATGCTTGGTCACTTTCTTGTACCTTCACTTGATCCAGTAGAGATGTTAGACATTTATCATTAATCTAGCATAACATTACGATCTTTAACTGAGAGAAAAGCAAGCATAGCAATCAAACACAAGAGACAATGAACACAGTGTTTTTCCTCGGGGAAACCATAAATGGATAAAACCTTGCAACTTCCTCAAAGATAGAATCTGCACCAAAAATGAAACCCAAAAATATTAAGATGATATCCCGACAGCAGTAACCTCTTTCTTCCTTACCCCAGTGTCTTTCTCTTCCTCAATTATGTGCTACAACTGAGTGTGAGTGAGTGTGTGATAAATATATAGGCTAGCTCTCTATTTATACTAATTCCCAACTTAACTAAACCCAACTAGGGCCGACTTCATTAGGTGAGTCTAATAACCCGAGTGCCTTGGAACTGCAAGGAATTTAACCCTTAGACAATAGGAGGGTTACCCACCTTGACTTGAAATGACTTGTGAAAATATCATCATCATATGTAGTGAGTGTTAATGTAAGGAGGAAATTGCATTTATGCTTTTAAAACTCGACGTTTTGATCTCTTTCTGAGATCATCATCAGGAGTGCTTCCACAAAAGGCATCAAGACACCGGAGAGCTGTTATAAATATGGTTATGTGAAGGTTATTATTAGGTCAAGCTAGAGGTCGGTTTTAGGGAAACATTTAAAATAAGGAAAACCGACCTCTAGCTTGACCTAATAATAACCTTCACATAACCGTTTCACTAAAACCAATCTCTAGCTTGACCTAATAATAACCTTCACATAACCATATTTATAACAGCTCTTCGGTCTCTTGATGCCTTTTGTGGAAGCACTCCTGATGATGATATCAGAAAGAGATCGAAACGTCGAGTTTTAAAAGCATAAATGCAGTTTCCTCCTTACATTGACATGAATTGTTTACATTATAGAAACTCCCGATAGGAACCTCGGGGCATGACATGACTAAATTACATTACAAATACATCCCGGAATAAACATTGGGTTACAATACATAATAAATACAAGTGAATATATTCCAAAATTACAATTACATCAACACTCCCTCTTAACTAGGAAGGTATTCTCTTGACACAATTTATCGGCATAATTATTCTTCTCTGTATCATATGGATCATTGTCCAATATTCATCATCTTCACCTTCAGGTCATCTCTATCTTCAAGTCACCTTCATATTCAAGTCATATTCACCTGGATCTGGATCATCACTCGATCTGGATCATCATCACTAGATCTGGGTCATCTCTGGAGCATCATCTCTGGATCATCACAGGTTCTATCTCATTAATATGCTTTGCAACAATCAAGTGAACATGTCTCATATATTTCAAGAACTAGCTCAAGGTGTTCATAGCAAAGAAAATATCTGGTCTCATGTTCATCAGGTACATCAAGGACCCAATCATCTGATGATACATCGTAGCATCAACTGTTTCTAATGAAGCATCACTCAACAACTTCAGGTTCGATTCCATAGGTGTGGTCATGGCTTTGTAGTTCATCATCCCAAACCACTTTAGGTTCTCTACTGCATACTTCCCTTGTTTGAGGGAGATTCCATCCACATTCTACCACACTTCCATGCTTATAAAATAATTCATCATACCCAAGTCCTTCATTTTGAACTCAACAACAAGCTTTCTCTTTGTATCAGTAATCAATCCATCCATACCTATTATGAAAAGATCATCTACATACAGTAGGGGCATCACTTGGTTTCCATCTTCAACCTTGTAGTAAAGGTTGGAATCTACTTTACTTTTGGTAAAGCCCAAACTAGATAGAAAGCTGTCAATTCTATCATACCATGTCCTGGGTGCCTGTTTCAAACCGTACAAGGCTTTCTTCTATCTACACACATGAGACTCCCTGTCATGTGTCTCAAAACTGAGTGGCTACTCTACGTACACTTCGTCTTCCACTACACCATTTAAGAAATCAGTCTTGACATCCATTTGGTGTATCTTCCATTTCATCACTACAGCCATAACAAGTACTGATCTAATGGAAGTGTATCTGGCTACAGGTATGTTGTAATCTCACAGATCACCTAAGGTTACCAATAATACATACCAAAACATACATACATAACAGAGACAAGAGATAAGAACAAGTAGAGGAAATAACNNNTGAACTGATTTCTCATCTGGCTCAACATCCTAATATATATGATTTACAAATAGTTACAAAATAACTACCTGTCAGTTCGGTGAACCGACATGACCTTAGGTGGCCGACCTAATCTCTAGTTTAGTCGGCCGACCGACGTAGTCAGCTAATCGACTAAGTCGGCTATCGTTCAGGTTGGCATACCGACTTTCTCCTCTAACATCTCCCCCACGAACAAAACATTTCTTCATCCCGAAGAAATAGGGAGGTACCAAAAATCCCTATCTAAGTAGTCGTTTGTTTCGTGCTTGTCCTTCATGGGCTGTGACGTCTTTACGTAGACTTTGACAATTGCTGCGACCGTCACGGCTAAGTGATGTTAGAAATCTGTCCAACTCTGTAGTATTTTATGAATGTCGATGGTGAGTGTAGTCAGATTTGATAGGATCGACATTTTTTCTAGCATGGAAATTTCAGCTATTATTTCCATGTCAAGACCCATAAATTGGTCCTTCTCCTCTGTAATCTCTATAAGTCGTTTCATATACGGGAAGATGATGTCTACTTTTTCTAGATTGGGAATGGCTTGATTCACCCTTTGGTGTGATTCCCACTCGAGTTTCTATAGCTTGGCTGTCTCAAGCACTATTTGGTATTCTATTATGCTTCTAATTGTCTCATCAGTGGTTTTCCTTTTTTCAAGTGCTTGGATCCCTTGTCTAGTTTTCCAAGTTTGTTGATAGACTTGCCCGTAGTAAGTAGGCCAGTCTTGCAGTACTTCCTCTATGATGACAGACTCCTCCATGGGATCTTGTAACACGCTGTAAGCTTCAGAAAAGGTTGTGTGATACGCCGTTAGTATTCGGATAGTTTCTTCTTTCTACTCTTCTTTTGTTTCTTGAATCTGTGCTTGGAGCGCCGACACCATGCTTTCAAATAGCTGATAAGCTATTTCTAGCAATTTGTTAGTGTCGACATCTATCAGTCCTGGTATTACTAATTGTACTAGGCTTCTGCATTTGTTGAGGAACTCGACTTATTATTTTTCCTTGTTGTCAAGTTCCTTATGTCTCTGTTGCCTCCTTGCCTTTGCTTCAACTGCTAGGGTTTACAGGAGTTGTCCTAGCTCTGCATCGTTCAAGTTGGTGGCATCTTTCAAATTGATATGGACCGCTGATGTCTGTCCATGATGCTCCTTCTTCTTCTTCTCCTTATTCTTCTTATGCTTGTTTGCTTTTTCTTGTGTCGGCACTTGTGTACTTGCAAAATTTGGGTCAGGGTTCTCTGTCTGCGGTGCAGCAGTGGTTGATGGTTTCTCTATTTATGCAAGTGGGATGGATGCTGCCTCTGGTTGATTAGATGCAGGGGGTCTAGAAGGGATGAAGTTGGTGCTAATGATTGAGGTGGGGTTGGTTTTGGTGCAGATGGTTGGATTAGGGGTTTTGAGTCAGGGGGTGGTGGTGGTGGTGGTAATGGAGTTGATGAATGGCTGGGGGTGATTGGGTTGGTGGAAGTGAGGTCAAGAGGTGGATTGTCGGTCTGATGAGGTGAATCAAAATCAGAGAAGAGTTGGTTGAGTTCTCGATTTATATCCTCGATATTCTCTTCTTATTCTCCTATGGTCGGTTCAACAGCTAGTGGTTGGGGTGTAGGGTCGATCAGAGTGATAGTCGTGGTCCTATGTCCTACAAATTCGGCTTCCTTGTCAAGGTTCCTTTCGAAGACCGAAGTCTAAGTTGCAAAAGTTTTTAGTCTCTGAAGGACTTGGCGAGGTTGTTTGGATCCACTAGCTTCAAACAGGGGTGCTTTGGTGGATAGCTTCTGTACCAACGTGAATATTTTAGGCAATTTCTCAATGAATGCCTGCAGATCTCTGTCCCTGTCGATTTTTTCTTTCACTGCCTCCGACATAACACTTTTGTATAAGTCAAGTGGGCTTATCAAGAGTTGTTCCGGTGCTAAATCTTCAGTTACTTTTGTCGGGGATGGAGGTGGGGGTGTAGACACCAGGTCTACAACATTTTCAAGCAGTGACGTGTGTGTGATTTTGGCTTTCTTTGGTCGACCTTGTAATGCTCCTACCTCGACAAATATCTGGAACTGAGTTTCCACTTGTACTTTATTTTCTACAGCATCTTCAATTATGTCAATGGCCGTAGCTCCCAGTTCTTCTTCATCGTCTGATGACTCTAGAAGGAGAAGCTTGCACTTTCCTTTCCCTTGTGGTTGTTCTGTTCTTTGCCTCTTTCTTGCAGCTGCTATCTCTTTTGACAATTTTCTTATAATTTATTTGGTGATAGCATATTCTGGGTTGTCTGTTTCTATCTCTCTCCTTGGCTCCTGGGTCGGGATGAGACTTTCTTCAGTCGGAAGAATTTCCTGTTGTTGTGCATGTCTTTCTTCTGTCTGTGGTTCTGCCCTCTATGCCATCAGAGATTTGATGATGATTTGAAGTCGGCCAATGTACTCGATCAGTGTCTCCTCCGACACAAAGGTACTAATGTAGAGGTTCAAATCATAATCCTCTTCTTTCTCATGGTCTGTTAACGGCTCCTTGATTGAGAAGTCGATTTCCTTGGCCTTCATTAGTATTGGTATTTTTGTTCCAGCTTGTCGAGACAACTGCTGAAAGATATGCTCGACCGACGGATAATAATTAAGGGCCTTTGCATTTGATTTAATGCCCTGCATGTACCACACTAAAGCATGGCTGAGCTCTAACTGGATGTGGGACTTTTTGGGTAGACTTCGTTGGATGTTTTAAGGCACCCTCCATCTAGTCATGTGAAATTTTAGCTGTTGGAGCCAGTTTTCCAACAGCACTTTTCCATCTGCAAATTCCTTCAATGTTCCTTTCTGGGAGAAGGATTTGAATCTCCACATGTGGAATTTTGTCATTTTTTGAAAACTTTTGTGTCCTTCAATGAAAATAGAATACATGAATATCCATAAGATAAGGGATGGGAACCTAATGATTCCTCCTGTCTCTTGGCATCTTTCATAGATGGTTTTGACCATTTCAGTAACATACTCAGCCCATCTGTATATCTTTCCATTAGTCGCAATGGTGTCAACTGCTTCTAGCATATCTAACTTGAGGTCACTTCCTCGACCTATCAAGGTGAGTGTGATGGCTATTATTTTGGCCACGATCTGTGGTGTACGGGCTGTGATTTGAATGATCATCAACCCTTTTGAGTTTTTTCCTGATGGTGACCCGGTTAATTCTTCAACTAGTCCCTCTTTAATACCGACTGGTACTGGGTCTCCTTTGTTTGAGAGACCTGTCAGCTTGGAGATGACTTCTCGAAAGATGTCGATCGGTTGGTCAAAGTAAAACTGGCCATTGTGGTACCGGCTTATGATAAACTTGACGGTTGTTTCTTTTGTGCCATCGAAGTTGTCCATAAACCATGTATTGACATAGTTGAAGATGGTACTGTATTGTAGTTTCTCGGTAGCTTAAGTTGGCTTCTTGTCGATGTAAGCCCACTCTTTTTCCTCGGTCCACAGTTTTTTCCATGAACCCTCCTATACCTTAGAATTCTTAATGTTCTTTAGCCTCCTGACTAAAGATGTTTCTGTAGTCTGTAATTCCTTGGCTTTGGCTGAGGCTCTAGTCTGTTTGGGTGCCATTTTGTCAGTTTGGTAGTTGATTTCACTAAGGTGCTTTTGCTTTTCAGTTGTCTAGTTTCTCTGATGCTCTCTCTGTTTGATTTGCGGTGAATGAACCTTTGACGGTCCATTATTTATAGGGGGCATGTTGGATGTTCTTGTCGATGTATGTATTAATGGAGGACATGATGTTCCAGCTGGAACACTTGAATGTGCATTAATGGTGAAATGGTTTCGACACTTGAGGTCAATGATGTGCAATGGGACTATCGAGGTCATCGATCGATGTCGGTTGTGAAAACGACCGATGGTGTTATGTCGATGGACATGATGTCGGTTGTCGAAGTGGTGATTTCCTGTCATATTTTTCTGTGTATAACAGTATTATTTTGCTTTTTGGGTTTTGTAGATTTTTATAATTTTTTTCTAACGGTTATGATCATTATATATATATATATATATATATATATATATATATATATATATATATA